>JAJHSJ010000725.1:0-63593 GCA_021015155.1 Magnolia officinalis | reverse complement strand
TTTCCATCATGTAGATCTCACAACTTGGACGGTCTAGTTTGAGTTAATTATTTGCCAAGTAGACAATTTATCACTGCATGTGTATGAACTGTCATACTGTACTGGAGAGTACCAAAGTTTTTATTTTCAAGACTGCCTTCTTACACTTTTTGACTTTGTCCATCGCATCTCCGCATCGTTTGGCGAACTCAGCTGAGCGTACACGCACCTCCGTCTGAATGCTAAGTGTAATCGCTCGAGTTAGATCGACAGGAGGCCTCACGTCCCTCGTGACAACATGACCCATTTGTGCAAAATCCTGATCATTCATAAGGTAGGGTTCACTATGAAAATATCAGAGATGAATATTTAGGCCATTATTTTCATCATACATTTCACACAAGTAGGATGAATCTGGACTGTTGGGCAGCTTCTCAGACTGTCCATTTTCCTCGTATAAGTGTATCCCATCTGATAAGTGGACCAGTATTCTGGCCAAGGAATGCTAAATTGCGCCCTTCCTGATTAATCACCTAGATCTCGCACACTTATGCTATTTTGGCACGTGTGATGAGAAGCGTCCTGTCCATCTTAAGTAAGAGGATCCTCCCGCACGCCACGTGACCGTGGTGCAACGCAGAGCTGTGCAGCAGGTGTTGCCGCCTTGTAAATTGATCAGAACAAATATCAGGCCCGTCAAAAAAGCCTTTTTTCGTCAAAAAAAAATGGACGGCTATTAGCCAATAAGAAAATTTAAAAAACGTTTATGAAAAACCGGAAAAACATTGATACTCTGGCGAAGTATGACCATCCATCCATGTGCGTGCTCAAAGTAACTGCGCACGTGACAACTTGTATAGCAAACCAAGCCGTAAACTCATCTACACCACTTCAATTGAGGAACATTGCGAAAACCGAACTGATTGGACAATTGACAACTTCCCATTAATGGACATTTTACTTGTTGGATTCTGGCCGTTGACCTTCTTTCTCAATTTAAAACATCCATTTAAGTCCCACCAATTGAAAAGCTAAGATCATCCATTATATGCGGATTTTGGGTTTAAGACCGATCCGAAATTCGCCCCACTGTTTGGATGGTTTGGATTGAGAGATATAAACATGTAGCAAGTACACTGGCTGCATGCACTAGTCGAATCGTCCTAAACACTCAAAAAAGATTGTCCAATGGTCTGATTCACACGTGTGGCAACCTAATATGGTTTTGGGGCCATTCATCTACACAGTAGAGCCATGTCCGTCGCACGTGCCAGATTGGCAAGCACGGGCGAACGGAGTTGCGTGTGGAGACGTGCGTGTGGATTTTTACAAGCAGGTCTTGGTCGTAGGGATGACCGCTGCCTACGTGACCGTGTGACCCAGAAGCTTCCATTCAGTCAAAAGTGCGGGCGGTACAAACAGCTTCGTACGTTCTTCCGAGATATACACCAAAAGTCTGTGTATAGAATCATTTTTATTATGCTACCACCGCTCTTTTTCTTTTTCTTCTTTCTTTTCTTTTTATTGTTATTTTTGGGGAGAGAGCTTCTAAGGTTCTCACTTTTTATCATGATTCTGTTTATTTGGAACAACGATCAGGTGATCCAAGCTGTCCATATGTTTGGCCCCATAGCTGATTGGGGATTGCCTTAAGATCTTGAATAATGAAAACTCCTAGGGCCCTTTTGGATCTTCGTATTCGTCAATCAAGGATTGGCCAATATATGCATTTTAATTGGGATTGGCACAAAAAGATTAGTTTATATTGGATTGACCATACTCTGATCCAAACAGGCATTAATTCACATTGAGTGCCAACCATTCTTATTAACAGTTCATTTGTAGGCCAAGATGAAAGTTTTAGAAATTTCATCCTAGCGAGAGTCTTTGGTCCACCCATCACTCCAGCAAGGAACATACAGATCAGCAAAATTTAAAAGTTATTCATCATATAAAGAGGCGACCACCTACCCGCATCTGCATTAATACGATCAGTGTGTAACAATTGGACAGCATTGGCGATTTATGAGGAGTTAAATGAGTGATGGATGACATGGGTCCTACATGTAAGTGGATCCAGATCATTCATTTGCTGGGGCCCACTCCCAATGAGCCCAAACACCAAAATATCATGCAGTGATGTAATCATCCAATGGGTGGATGTAATTATGAGCCAGACAAAGAAAATCAGACCAATTTTCTGATGTGTACAATCTTGCAATAAATGTGATTACTGGGCGCTCTCTTCAAGTCGGGCCCACTGGACGGATGGTCCATATTAGTTCAACTTCAGACAGACTGCATTTCTTCCACGCAGTTCGGCGCGTAGCTGACAGACAACTACAGACCAAGTTCCTGTATATGATTATCTGACAACATATAAAATATAGTCATCCATCCACGTGGAGGAACTGAGAAAGCAGCCACCTTATCCTGAGCTATATCGACGCCACGTGTCATGAAGATGATTGGGCGGTCTCGACGCGGCTGAGACGCCGGTCAAGATCAGAAGCTTTGAGGTGTTTGAAGATCAGAAGCTTTGAGGTGTTTGAATCCCCACCATTAAAAACTTCCTGGGGCCAGAATGTTTACTTGCTATCGGACCTGTTGGACTTGGATGAAGGGACCACACAAATATCAGCTTGATCCGAAACTTTTGCAGCCCACGAGAAGTTTTAAATGGTCAATCACCACTGATTACCGAAGTGTCGTTCACATTAGATTTGGATTTGCTTAATTTTTTTAGATCATGCCCTAAAATGAGCTGTCAAAACGGATGGACGGCGTGGATGGAATGCACATATATCACCGTCTTGGCATCAAGCTGATATTTGTGTGGCCCCTTCGTGTATCCCAGGCTAGATCGACGCCACGAGTCATGCAAGGTGATCGAGCGGTCTCGATGCGGCTGCGACGCCGGTCAAGATCAGGGACGCGGATTAGATACTGACAAGGTCGTAAGCCAAATCAGCACTGAAGTGACGTTGTCACTAAGCTACGTGGACTCACCATGATGAATGTGTTGTATCCATACCCTCCAACCATTTTGAGAGATCGTTTTATGGTATTATAAAAAGAATGAAATAGCTCTATATTAAGTGTACCCTACCACAAAAAACAACACATGTATCATGGTGGGTCCACATAGCTTGGTGACATCACTTCAGTAACGATTCGGCTACTGAAGCGTTGGAGACCTTAGGTTTCAACGCACTTCATGGTGGGTCCACATACTTTATCGGTATCTGGTGGGTCCACATACCTAAGCGTTGGAGACCTTAGGTTTCCCAGCGTTGGAGACCTTAGGTTTCCAACACATGTATCATGGTGGGTCCACATACCTTCATGGTGACGTCATACCTTATCGGTATCTGATCTGCGTTCCGAAGCGTTGGAGACCTTAGGTTTTTTAGGAAACGGATTGGCTACTCCCCTGCCACCAACCAGTGATGTAAATATTTCATCCGTGGCCTTACCATGATGAAAATATTTCATCCATGACGTCCATATATCTTTCTATACCATTTTATGATACGAGACCAAAAATGAGATATATCCCAATTTAAAGTGGACCAAATTACAAGAAACAGTGTTGAATGAATGTCGACCATTAAAAGCTTTTCAGGGGTCATAAAAGTTTTAGATTATTTTTTCCCTTCATCTAGGTCTGTATGACGTAATAAACATATTGGATGTCAAATAAGCAGTACAGTGGGCCTTAGGAGGATTTTAATGATAGATATCTAATCACTATTGTTTTCCTGTGGGGTGGTCCAACTGAGACTTATATCCCTCTCATTGTTTCTATGAAGATCTAAAATAACCTATAAAAATGGATAAACGAAATAGATGAAATACATACATCATTGAGGAGCCCATAGAGCACCGACCATCAGCCACCGGGCTAGTGGCAGGGGTAGTAGCCAATCCGTTTCCGGAGCTGGAGGAGCGTCTGCGCTTGTCTCTTCGCACGACACGTACACACCAGCCAGGTTGGTGGTGTTTGGTACGCCAGCAAATCCGCTTCCCGATTTTCTGGTTTCACACATCCTCTCCACACACACTTTCACACGCGTGCCTACCGCGAAAGTTTACAGGAGATCTGAGCTGTACATAAGGTGGGCCCGACGTGAGATGATCATACACAGAAAATCAAGCTGGTCCACTCATCAACGGTTTAAAAAACCCCACAACGGTCAAGTCTCAACATGCCAAGTATATGTGTCTCACCTGATGGATGGATCAACCTTATGTCTGTATACGATCAAAATCATGGTTGGAACACATCTCACGGCTTAGATTTCTCACATGGTTTCCATGTTGCCTCGACGTGCTGCGTGTAGAAGCGCATGGGAGAGGAGCGTGTGGGGATGGTAAACCCTTATGAGAAAAACTCCCCTGTGATGGATGACACGCATGCACTTAATTAGAAATTGGATACATTGCACAAAATTAAGTTTAAATAAGCTGTTCATGTGGGTCCTACTTTGGATTCATGATGAACCAAAAATTATACTTTTTAGATTATTTTATCAGGCCGTTAATACAAATTTAAAAAATAATAATAAAAAAAATCAAGTGGTCGTATTTCAATAAACAATTGTCCACCGATCAAAGCTTGGATTGTTCAACCAATCTTGTTTTGGGACACAGTTTAGACGGTTAATTTTTGTTGATATATGCTAATTTTACAATTTTGTGTATAGCGTATCAAGCGTCATGCCGGCCCGAGTATCAAATATTAGTGGTTAGCTCGCCCCACACTCGTCGTTACAACACAGTAAAAATGCCAATCTAGCCAGCGTGTTAGGCATCTGAGCCGTACAAAAGGCCACCTCATCGTTGAAGATGGCCGCATGCAAAAGAAAATGATGATGTTTTACACATAAGGTGGGCCACCGGGATGCAACTACAACGGAGGGTCTAAAAAATTACCAACTTCCATCATTCAATTTACAGGCGTGGCCTGCCTGACGTCTAGATACGGTTATCCACACTTTAATGAAAACGTATACACGGTTGAGATGTTCCGGCCATTTCCAAGCTGACGCGTGTAAGGATGCGTGTGGAGGAGGGCATGTGGGGCTATTCATCATCATTCGTTCCAGGTGGATAGAATTATTGAAAGAACAGGAAATGTTGAACTGTCACCAACTCACCACCGGCTATTTCACGGCATTAGGATATGAAAGTCAACCCCATTGGTAGTACGCCATTCACGGCATCTTTATTACCGATTTTCTGTCAGCCTCTATCAACCTTATATTTTGTTCGAGGTGGTCATCTGGACGCTAATCCAGACCGCCCATCTGACAGGTACATGGTTTGTCACGTGACAATTGAAAGACGTAAATTCCTACCCCAAAGAAGCCCGTGCAACAAAAAGCTCAGTACCGATGCTTTATACCTCATTTGGCTAGGGAAGCGGATTGGCTGCTGTACCTCACATCAGCTGCTGTACCTCACACCGGCTATATATATATATATATATATATATATATATGACGTCAGCAAGGTCTGTGGGTATCCTGATGTATGTGTTATATCTAAACTGCCCATCAGTTTAGCGAGCACGTCTTAAGGCTTGGGATGAGAAATAAGACAAATCTATCTATCAAGTCGATCAGACTGCAAAAAGGAGTGGGATATTGAACATCTATCACTAAAACCCTTTTTCAGGTAAGTTTTGAATTAATATGAAATTTGTTTTTTCTCTTTATTTACGTTTTTTTGACCTTATAAATAGATTGGTTGAAAAATAAACATTACGGTAGGCCCTAGGAAATTTTTAACGGTAAAAATCATTATCTCTGCTGCTATTTGTGGTGTGGTCCAGATGATCTTTGGATATAATTAATATTTTGGATTATATTATAAAATGATCTCTAAATATAGAAAAACGGTGTAGATATAATAAATACATAACTTTCGGGCCATGTAATTTTAATTTCCTCTGAACTGTTCGATACAACTCCGAGCTCGAGTAGCGTAAGTGCTCGTCGAAGACGTACCTACAGCAGCTATATAGATGGTGTGCGGTACACTGGCCGATTCGGTTCAAAGGAGAGCAAAGTTATGTGGCCACACATTAATATATTTATTATATCTATACCGTTCATCCATTTTTAGAGTTCATTTTAGAGCATTATCCAAAAAATGAATCATATCCAAAGATCAATTGGGCCATACCATAAATAGCAGAGAAGATAATGATTTTCACCGTTAAACAATTTGTAGGGCCCACTATAACGTTCATTTTACATTCAATCCGTTTATAAGGTCACAAATATCTGAATTAAGAGGAAAAAAAATTTCATATTGATCTAAATTCTGTAACCCCAAAAAGGGTTTCAATGGTAGACGTTCAATCCCACTGGTTTTTGCAGTGTGGTCCACTTGATAGTTAGATTTGTCTTATTTTTCGTCTCAAGCCTTAAGAAGAGCTCACCGAATGGATGGACGGTTGGAATATAACACATACTTTATAATCAAACCCTCCAAACTTGCTGACGTTAATACAGCAGCTATATAGCTGGTATGCCCCATCTTTTGGACCGGTTAAAAAAACGGGTCTCAATTTTTAACCCAGTTAAAATCTAGCCAGGTTTGGGTCAAGTCCACGTGAAAGTCGTGTGGGGTCAGGTAGGGACTAATTGGGGTCTAGGTATAGTTGGTTAGTTTTTAGTAGTAGAATTCTATATATTCAATACATATTGAGGATTTTAGCGAGAAAAAAAAAAACAATTTACACACAATACGTATGCCTCTGCTGTATGTATAGTGCAATCAACTTCATACATCAAGTGGGCCCAACTATGTAAATGCTCTTATTTTTCTACAACTCAACTAAAAACCTAAATCCAAAAGCTCGATGGATACCTGACGGCTAACCGAAGCTGGTCGGATCCAAGTCCTTGTATTAAATAAAAAAAATAAAAAATACTTGATGTAGAACAAGATGGAATGTAAACGTGAGCTCTAGGAAGCTGGTTGGCGTGCCATTCCCATTTTTCCCTGTGGTGTGGTCCACTTTAGTTTTAGATCCGCTTGATTTTTTTAGCTTACTTCCTAACATGAGCCAATGGATGTCACACACATATTACAGTGGACCCCACAGAGCTTTTCGTTGCACGGGCTCCCTGCAACATCTGAAGTAGGAAATAATGAAATGTTAGTGGGGAGCAAGTCGTTGCTATCCTGGATTTTGTGGCTTTAGGTCTTAAAATAAACAAGACCCATGTGGCGGAACAATGACATGAGGCGGTATGAGATTTTTGTATGCTTGAAGGTGAGACGGTCCACCCAATTGGACCATATTTTCATCCTCCTGTTTTTCATGGTGCACGTGTGGCCCGTGGATATGATGATCCAATCCGTTCATTCATTGCAAAGCCCCATAAGTATATCATAACAAAAGTACGCAATGATAGAACAATTACCAACCATGCAAAAACTATTCTTACAAAAATCATTCACTGGATTTTACCTATTTTTACACCATTTCTAAATGGTGATAGTGCCCGTGTCCATACTATTTGGTATATGATCTTATCACAGCTGTTCCTGATGGATGAACGCTTTCGATTATTGCACACTTATATAACTCGTACAGTATAGAAAGTGGGAGGATGAGAATTTGGCCCACCCGGATGAATTGGATCTCCCCACTTAGCATGCCTTATTTTATTGAGGATATTTAATACAGTGGTAGACAGTTGTCCATTTTTATTCCTTCACCTTTAAATATGATTAGCTTTTTTTAAAATGTTGAGGTCAATGATATTTTATTTTGTTGTGTTGTATTTGGAGTTTTGTTAATTGAAGGAATGATAGTCGTGTGATGTGTTCATTACTGGTTAAAAACTAAAAAAACCATGATTAGAAACTACAATTAGTAATATACAGGGTTTTCCATATAACCTGCAGTCACCTTTAGGGCTAACGACATATTACCGCCCAATTTAAAATATTTAAATTAGCAAGCTTATGCTTTGCACAGTTGGTCATCCCAATGCATGCCGTCTAATTTCAATAGTAGGCATCCAATTCCCAATAAAAACTTCTCGCCATCGAACCTATTCATAAGGTCATTGAGACCTGGATGAAGGGAAAACATAAATATCAGCTTGATCCAAAACTTTTGCTGCTCCCTAGAAGTTTATAATGGAGGGGTGTTCAATCACCATTGTTTTGTATGATAGGGTCCACATGCTATTTAGATATAACTCATTTTTTAGGCTAATATCCTAAAATGAGTTTGGCAAAATGGATGGACAATGTTTATCATACAAGTAGATAAAGGTGGGCCCATCAAATCTTCTCCTCACCCCATTACAACAGGTATAACTATAAATACCAAAGAGAGTGAGGGCAAATATGTCTTTTCACACTTTAATGGTGTTTTTCAAACACTTTAGATCCATTTGGATACCACCAAATAAATTACTTTTTAACTCATGTTAAGTAATTAAATTACTTTTTTCACTTAAGTTAATTTGATATGCATCATGGCATCAATGACTTATGTGTCCAAAGCTATTTATCTTAATAAGTAATTAGTTTTAGCTTTTCACCTCATAAGTTTTCTACTTCTCTCACAGTCCATGTGGAAGGGGGCTCTCTCTTACCATCCATATCAAAGGAGGCCCCACATGACCCATATTAATGTGGGCCCACATATGGATGGTCCACATCAAATGTCAGCCCATAATAATTTTTTTTTAAAAAAAACCATGGCCAAAGCGGGCTGGTATGATGGACAACCCACTTCAAAAGTAGAGCCTACATGATGGAGGATCCACATCAAAGGTGGGTTCCACATGAAGGGTAGTGGACATTGAAGTTGGGCCCCACATGATGGATGAACTATATTGAAGTGGCCCCACATGATGGCGCTCCATATCAATGCTTGGCCCCTAATGATGAATGACCCACATCCAAGGCAAGCCTGCATGATGGGCAACCCATATTGAAGGTGGGGCCCACAAGATGGACAATCCACATCAAAAGTGGGCTCCACATGATGGGCAGTTAATAATGGTGGGATGCACATGATGGATGATCCACATCAAGATGGCCCCCACATGATGGTTGGTCCACATCAAAGGTCAACCTTAATAATGAGTGACACATATATAAGGCGTGCCCTGCATGATGGACGACCCACATGATGAGTGGTCCACATTAAAGGTGGGCTCCACATGATGGGCAGTGGGTATTAAAGGTGGGCCACACATGATGGATAATTACATTGATGGTGGGCCCCACTTGATGGATGACCGACATCAAAGGTGGGCCCTACATAATGAATGCTGCACACTAAAGGTCGGGCCACAATAATGAATGACCCACATCTAAGGTAGGTCCCGTATGATAGACAATCCACATCAAAGGTGGGGCTCACACAATGAATGGTCCACATCAAAGGTTAGCCCCACATGATGGATGGTTGATGTGAGGGGGATCAAACAATCTTGAGGGATAATTACTTATGATATTGACAACCAAAAATGTTTTTCTACTTTTTGGTTGATGAGTATGTTTGTTACCAAGTATATTTATCAGTTGAATAAGCAAAAATCAAGATAAGCTACTCATGGCATCTAAAGTAACTTATGCCATAAATAGTTTATCCAAAGTAACTTATGATTCAAATGCTCCCTTAATGATGGTCAAAGTCAAGATATAGCTATTTCCAGTATTTGTAAATAAAGTTGTATATGAACCGAGTTAGCTCGGTTAACTTGCTCGACTCGACTCGAAAAAGCTTAATTCGACTCGGTTCAAAATTGAGTTCGAGCTGAGTCGAGCTAATTTTTGGAGCTCGAAAAAATTTTGAGCTGAGTTCGGGCTTGTCCGAGCTCAAATTGACTCAGATTGAACCTCAACTCGAATCGAATCAATTCAGTGACTCGGTTATTTTGATATTGACGATGCTCACCAAGTGTTTGATGAAATGACTCAACGTATTGTTGTTTCATGTGCATGTATTCTCCGTCGAATCAGCTGGTGGCGAGGAAGGTATGGATATAAAATAAATCACTACAAACAAAAATAAATAAAAATAAAAAATTTACGTGATAAAACTACCCTCGTATCTTGATTTTGGTGCTGCCTACTGAATGTTTGATGAAATACCTATAAATTCTTGCTATTGTTTTGCATACTTTGACAAAATAAAGATATACTATGTGTTTGAGAAAATGCCACACAGGCTCAAACTCAGCTTGAACTGGCTCGAGCTGCTGACTGAACCGAACCAAGCTGGCCAATCAGGCTCGGGGATCGAGCCAAGATGAGTTCGAGCTAGGGTTAGTAGCTCGACTTGATTCGACTTGTGTACAACTCTGTTTGTAAAGTATAAGGTTATTAATTTAATTATTTAAAATTTAAGGGATTATAGGTCAATAATCCTAGATGCGGGTGGTTATATGAAAAAGCCTATTAGTGATAATATTTTTGTATTTAATTGGCTTCAGAAGTGCTCATGCAGCCAAGATTGATTTTTCAGGAGCACTCTAGAATGAGTAGGCTATTACTTTCAGGTGTAAGAATGTGTAAAAGTAGAAGCTTTTCTTAGGGGTCATTTGGCACCGTGGATTGGAGGGGATTTGATGGGGTTTCAAATCTCCTGGTTGTTTGGCAGCATAAAGTAACTGGGGCTTTCAAATCCAGGGGGTTTCCAATCCCCTCTTTGAGGGGGGTTTTGTAATCCACTGTGAGAGCTTGGATTACACCTAAAATCATTTCAATAGTGACAGGTGTAACATGTGTGTCACTATACACTATCATTCTATTGGGCACATGTGTCACTATACACTATCATTCTATTGGGCGCATGGCCCACTAATGATGATCAACACCATCCAAACAATGTCCATATAAATCAGCACCGTCCAAACATTGTCCATGTAAATCAATAATTAAAAATCGTCGGTTAGTCACTTAGACATGATCTTGTGCTTGTGGCCCATCTGAGACTTGGAATTTCATCATTTTTTAGCAAAGCATATATTTCAGCGGGCTTATCACAACCATTGTGTCAAAAATTACATATCTCACTAATTAGAGATATTAAAGTTGATTTAATAATTAAATTCGAACCCCTATAAATATACCATGGATATGTACTTTTGGATTAAAGTTGATTCACAATCCAGGGTGCCAAACACACTGGGAGGATTGCAAATCCAAGGGGTTCCAAATCCAGCCTCCCAAACAGGCTCTTAGGAAGTTAGAAAATCAGCCTCTGTACGTTAGGGTAGCTGGTAGAGAGACATCCCCACGAGGCAATGATATGAGATTCTGGCTCTTGGTAACATGGTTTTAAGACTCTTAGACTGGAATTTGGCAATACTTGATCTTCGGTGTTTATAAGGCTGAACAAGTTGATTTAAGGGCATGTTTGGATCCATGATGATGTAGAGCCGATCATGGATAACTTCATGGCCAAGATGGACTAGAAAAGGCCCGATCAAAGACAGAGGTGATCCGTACTGTCAGAATTTAAATGGACGTATCTCGCAAATCAAAATGAGTTATTGGGCGTATCATATATGATTTTGGGGTAGGATGAGCTACTTTAGCCACCCAACCTCCCGGGTTGCCTACACAGAATTTGCGAGATTACATCTGATCGACGGTCAAGATCCTTGTTTATTCTTGTTTTTACTATTTTTAGTAAATTTTAGTTTGACTATAACCCTTCATACGTTGGGCTTTAGGAGTTGTGTCCAACACGAAAAGTGCTTTAAAAAATTAGGAGTTGTCCTTTTTGGTCAAAAACCATGCGCACTAGTAAGAATCATGATCGTCTATAAATAGTAAGTTTACTATTTATAGTAAGTCACAATTTCTAGGAGTTTTAGTTATAGTATAATTCTGAAACTTCTTCCAAGGCTTAGTATTCATATTTAAAGGGTTGTAAACTCATTTATTTGGATCATTAATCAATTTAGGAATTTTTAGAAATTATTTTCTAATTTATTCTTTTCCTCATGGATTTGAGGTATCTCTGTGAAGAGTCCAGAGAAGCCCCGTGGATTCAAAACAGTTATCCCTCTGAGGAAGACGGTGCTCGACCTCTACACGTCCTCCCTGCATCACTTGACAACTATAATAATACAATGGAAAATTCACATCATGGCATAATCCCTAAGCACCACCATGATGTATGTGTTATATCCCCATTGTCTGTCCATTCGGCCAAATCTTTTTATGGAATGAGACTAAAATGAGGCAGAACCAAACCAGAAATGGACCAGACCACAAAAAGCAGTAGGGATTAAACCGTACCATTGAAAGCCTCTTTTAAGTCCATAAAAGTGTTGGATGAAGTTGATATTTGTGTTTCCCATTTATCTAAGTCCTTGTGACCTTATGAGCAAGTTGGATGGAAGATAAATATCATGGTGAGCCGTAAAAAGGTTTCATCGGTGAGCACCACTGTCCCCCATCTATCTATGGTGTGGTCCACTTGAGCTTTGGATTTGCCTCATTTTTTGGATGATGCCCTAAATGATATTGCAAAATGAATAGATATGGTGGATATAACATATTTTGAAGAATTTACAGCCGGGCATATCCAACTACGATTCCATGGTTTACAAGCATATCCATCTCCAAGTTTTTTTAACCATCTCTGTGCTTATGAGGCTGCCTAAAAAGAAAAGAAATTAATTTAGTTTTCGATGATGTGTCGTATCAAAAAACTGTTTCAGTGTACCATGTGGATCACCACCAAAAATTCCATATGCACACGGGCAGTACAACCATATTATTTATGGATGAAATATGTCCATATGGGACAATATATACCAGTGTTGGATTTGACCTTTGCATCTAGATCTAAATACAGTACTCACTACCAAGTACCTATGCGAAAGAAAAATCAATAGGAACGGCTTCCATCCTGTATATGCACAAATCATGAGTAGGAATCCCAAACACACCCTCATAAAAAGGAGATTTTTCATTTTTGTTAGAAAATGGGTGCACAAACATCTTATTATACAACAACTGTTTACAGTGTTCAAGCCAAAAGCATGGAACGAATGTTAGGAATGTAGAAAACTGAAATTGAGAAACATTGGTATTTACATAGAGAAGCGGTTTGGCAATATATCCCATTGAGTTGGGCTCACAAACAAGGATTCTAAGTTCAAACTCCCCTGGATTTGCCACTATCTAACGATTAGTGAACAATTGAGGCCCACAGCTTGATGCACGTCTTTGATGTCCCACTTGCAAGATATTTCTTTGTGAAAGGGTCAACCTAACATGCAAGTGGGACATCCAAGTGAAGTGAGGTCCACTTTAGATGACCCACACAAAAAAAAAGGTATATCAATTCATCGTAAGACCGCATGGTGTAACATTCTGGATTTTCACTGTTTTGGGTTTTCAAAAAAAATCTTTGAATTTTTTTTTTTGTGTAATTAACTTATAATGTCACTTACTGACCATTAGCATTCAATATTAGTTTATACACGGGTGGAACAAGTAAAGAACCGCACAAGTCAATTTAATCAACCGTAGGAAGCCAACAAATCCGCCCAATCATTTGAACATCAAGTTTAACCTCATGATTTACTCACATAGGGCCCAAATCTAACCGACCAATCGTTAACTAATAAAGACAAGCATAATTAAATTAAAGATCTAACCGAAGCCGAGTCAGATAAGGCCCGAATCTTAACTAATAGACCAAATCAACTCCGTTACTCTTTTAGCCTAAAACCGATGGTTTAGAGTAATCATGACCAAATCTCCACTTTCACTAGTTATAAATAGGCCACACTATGAACATAGTTAATCTAAACCGTAATCATTGCCCACGAGAAATCTCATTACCAAATTCATTCTAGAAATGTCCCTATTTTTCGAACAAGCTCTATACCGCTCATTAATGGGTCACTAGTTCCAAAACTATAGAATAATGTCCGTCTTACTGGGTTTGACGTCCATCGTAAGACATCCAGTCGAGATCATGACTCAGATCGCTCAACTTGGACTTACAAGGTCGTGCATGAGTTGTGTGAATATTCTTGAAACTAACCAAGAACTTAAGTCACTTATCTACGTTCGGTCTTTACCAAAGTTTTAGCTTCCGGACCGTTAGATCATGACCAAATTTGAGGCAACAACTTAGAGTAATGTTCTATACAAATCCGTATAGTCGCGAGCCCGATCGATAGTCAGTGATCGTTGAACTAAATTTTGATCATACCCATTGATCGACGTATCCAAATGACAGGCCGTTTGTGTCTATGGGTAGATCATCACTAGGGCCAACTATCCAACGGTGGGTGTCGACTCCTACACCCTGTAGTAGCCCCAAAATGGTAGAAAAACACTCCTTAGGCTAGTATAGTAAAAACCCATCCCTTAGGGCCATTTACACCAAACCTGGCACTATATAAAGCCCTTATTTGGGCACCCCCTCTCCCCATACGGATTTGCCCTAGAGGAACAAAGGGAGAGAGGAGAGAAAATGGAGAAGGAAGAGAGGAAGAAGAGAGTGAAGGAGAGTGTTGTTGGTGGAGGAGACAAGGAAACTTGGAACCTTAGCAAATCTCCTTCCTTTCTCCCACATCCACAATTTCAAGCTCAATTTCCAATCGATTGGGGAGGTAAGCACCCATCTTTTTGTAATCTTTTGTGTTGAGCTAGGATTTGCATGTAACCCTAACATGCAAGTTCATTTGACTCAGGATCTCTACAAATCCACGCGCAAGCTTGACAATCTTAGATCGTTTCCTAGAACTCTCAACGATTTATAGGTGCGGACTATTATTCTTAGGTGGCCTAACACCAATTTTAATATGAATCTAATAATTTTGCTTGTTGGGTGATATATTTGGGTAATATAGAAAAACCTATGCAAGACCTTATACTTTAGATTCTCCCCAAAATCAATATGAAATTATTATGGAATATTTTATGCTTCTCAATATAGTTGGATATGAATTTGATGATTGCTTGTACATTTCTTACTCGATTCTTATATGATGTTTCCTCATAACATGTTTGGTGCACTAACCCTTGTGTATTTTTTTTCTACTATGAGATGTATGAAATGCTTGGCTTCCTCACTAACCCACACAACACACATATACTTTTATTTCATAATATTGTTAGTATTTGCTTTGTAGAAAAATCTGATTTTTTTTATGTTGGGAAATATGAATGCATGATATCACTTGTATAAGTTGATAAACCCTGATTGTTGAAGTGTTATTGAATACCATCAAACCCCTGGGCTGGTCAGGAATCTGAGGTGAGAGACGGTGGTCCCGTTGGTAGGGTCATCCTGAGGTTAAACCCGTGGATTTGTGCGGGTGCGTATGGGTGACAGTAGTTGGACTACATGTGTCGCTTGTACCCGATGTCGTCTGTCACGTACTCGCCTGAACCCCTTCGGTCTAGTCTACTTACTGACCAACCATGTTTGTTAACCATGTCTGCTTACGCCTGAATGGAACCTGGGACACCCTTCGCCCATTGAAGCCCATTGATAACCGTTGGAAACTGATCCACTGTCTCGAGAGCCGGGCATGTTAGAATGAGACACCGTGTCTGAGTTGTCGGCCTACGCTAGGGTGACGAGCATCCCCGTAGTGACCGCGAGCTATCCCTCATCTTAGCACCCCCCATGTGCTTGAATCAGGGATGGGGAACCCTAGAGCTGTACACGAGCAGACTAAGGCTCGAGTACTCGCTCGACTCGACTCGGAATACTCGACTCGTACTCGACTCGTCAGGTGTTAGAGCCGAGTACGAGTAGTTTTTTCCTACTCGTTTTGAATTCGAGTAGAGTACGAGCAAAGTAGTACTTGACTCGGTACTCGACTCGGTGCTCGACTCGGTGCTCGAACTCGGTACTCGACCAGGGCCATATATATACAACTAAAGTCCTATTTCTCGGTCGCTTTCAACTTTCGCTCGCCCCGCCCAAATCGAAAACCAAACCCTCCCTTTCCTTCCCTCCCGCCCATCGTCCAGCGCTCGTCCCTTCTACCCTACCCATTCGGCCATTCCTCTCTCTCTCTCTCTCTCTCTCTCTCATTCGTCCATCGTCCAGACTCCAGCGCTCGTCCCTCTCTCTCTCTCTCTCTCTCCTCTCTCTCTCTCTCTCTCTCTCTCACTCCCTGCCGCTCGCGGCTCGTCCCTACAGCTTGTCCAGTGCTGCTCGCCTGCTCGTCCCTACCCTGCCCAGTGCCCCTGTCCCTGGCCTGCCCGACGCCCCTGTGCGCAGCTCGTCCCACCCCTGCCCGATGCCCCTGTCCATCCATCAGGTAAGAATTTCATTTTGAATCTGTTGCTTTCTAATGTTGATTTTGATGGATTACAGAATCTATGTGTTGGGCCCACCATTTTGTGTCCGGTGCCCCTGTCCGTCCGCAAATTTTCTTGTGTTGGGCCCACCATTTTGTGTGTATGCTGTCCAAGCTGGACGGCGGATGATTCTGAACAATGTATTTGAACTTTAACATACAATGGTTTTTTTCAGCCATTTTATTGCTCGTGTGCTCGTACTCGGAGTCGACTCGAAAA
Organism: Magnolia officinalis; assembly: GCA_021015155.1. NCBI lineage: Eukaryota > Viridiplantae > Streptophyta > Magnoliopsida > Magnoliales > Magnoliaceae > Magnolia > Magnolia officinalis. The sequence goes on along the minus strand of JAJHSJ010000725.1, from coordinate 47,060 downwards.
CTCGGACTCGACTCTACTCGTTTATTACTCGTACTCGGCTCGTACTCGGGCGAGTAGAGTACGAGCAGGGGGTCCCTGCTCGTTGGCCGAGTAGAGTCGAGTACGAGCAGCCCTCGGGCGTTAAGAGCCGAGTACGAGTAGGACGATACTCGACTCGACTCGACTCGTGTACAGCTCTAGGGAACCCGTTGGGATCAAGGATCGCGGGGTCCTGACCTCACACGTTGAAGGGTCTTGGCCTCGCAACTAGTTGAGGGTATTGATATCGTGGGGTGTACTAGTTTTTTCAATTTGCTGGTTGAACGAAACTAATTAAAAACACGGCTAACACGATCACGATTTCATCGCATTAGTTAGGTTGGCGACTCAGCAGTTGAGGTCGCGATGAGGGAGTGTTGGTTATACGCGATCGTTAGACGGAGTCGCTCGAGGGAGTGTTGTTGTGAGGTCATGCATCATGTCATTTATCATGCACTTGCATTAACAAGATTAGTTAGGTGTTATGAATGTTTGTCTTTCATTAAATTCATAATATAATTGATATTTGTTACAACTTAAGACTAGTAGCACCCACTAAGTTGATCACTTACTCCCACTCTGGGACGGTGTTTTAAAACACTAACTAGACTCTTCCGTAGTTGCAGGTGACGAAAAGTACGAGGAGCTTGGTGGCGCGAGTCCTGATGAGGAGGACGAGCTGTCCTACTTCCAGCTAATGGGCAGTTCTCCATCAGTCTAGTAGACGGATTTGGATCGCTGGGTGTTAGACCCAACACATCATTCTTTTGGGACATATTTTTGTAATTTTGTCGGGCAACGCCTTATGTGACCCATTGTTATATTTTTAAACTTATATACATTCAGTCATTTCCATTCCAGTAGACTAGTGATGATTGTGATTTATGCTACAAGTAATTCTATGTTGCGCATTAAACAGGATTAAACACAAAACAATAAAATTGGTTATAAGTGATACCAGGGGACTTGGGAGTCGAGGGTATGCACGACCCCCAATTTTCAGAGCGTTACACGTGGACATGAAGACATTAATAGCTAAAGCATCTATCTTGGCCGTCCAAACAATCCGTGACCCTAAAACATGTAATTTAGTTGTTACAATGACATGGCTAGTTTTTATTCATCAAGTAAATGTGCAGTGCTCAAACCATTACCATTCTCAGCTGTTAACTGTTGGCAGTCAGTTTGTTTTTTGTCACGTGTGGTGTGTGTGGTTATGTCAAAATTGATACAATGGCTTGATTTAAACTGATGAACTTTGACCCAAAGCATTGAAATTAACAGACACGTCCAATATAAACGTATATGACCAAATTTTAAGAAGATCGATCGCCTTCTCAGCCACTTGCAGAATTTTATAATGATTAGATAATAATCGAAAGGCAAGGTTATTCTTCCTTCGAAAGTGGGTTGCACTTTGCCTTTCACAAGAAATGATTTTTTAGTATACCAATGCAATCAAACAAAAGTAAAAACTCACAATCGGTCATTAAGAGTAATTGTAAGAATGCGTCTCTTGAAAGAACTACTTGATATTGGATAAGAATCAAGTCTAGCATATGAGCGTAGACCTAAATTAGAAGTATGAATTACTTCTACTGGATTTTCGTTATTCTTAGGATAGACTAAGATAAGTAAATTGGTAGATTTGATTTGGTTTAATTTGTGTGAGATGTCATGTTTTGTCGATTTCTTCTGTTATTTTTAAATTTCTCACATAGCTATTCATCTTATGTTTCTCTTTTTAAATTTGTTGGTTATATCAACTGAAGAGTTGTCACATCAGCATTTTAGACTATTCATTCTTTTCTTTTTTATATATACGTTTTCCTTTTATCGTTCCTCTTTCAGTCGACCGCTTTTTGCTTTAGGCGTATCTCGGTTGCTCGTTCTTTTTTTAGACACTTCTCAAGTACTGCTTGATCTACTTTTAGATACTTCTCAACCACATCTTTCATCTCGGCTGCACCTTATTGGATGTCTTTCGGACACTTAGTTTGCTTTTAAATACTTCTCGATTGCCCCTCCTGGGTGACTCTCAGTCATTTAGTTTGCTTTTAAATACCTTTCAGCTCCTGTCTTATCATCTTATCAGTTATGCTTTCATAAAAAGCAATTCAATTATTTTTGAAAATCTTTTGTATGTTATATCTTTTCCTTAAATTAATATACGTCTATTCTTAATTGACTACTTCAAAAATTATCAAAAATAAAGTACAATACTACCTATCAAGGGAAAGTTCCGACCCTACCTAAGACTTCAATGTTGAAACACAAATCATGAGCCATTCATGGAACTAAAATGATCGGAATTTCATATCTTATTCCGTGGGAGAAATGCTAATAGAACTCCAATACATATAGTAGGTGCGGTTTGGATGCTCACAAGGTCATGCAACACATTGGCCTCACAGGCTGTACGTATTTGTCAAACTCAATTTTACACAAGGACATGTGCCCGAAAACACCTGTCCTGAAATAAAAGATTAATTCTACTTAAATATGAGCGTAAGCAAGGATGGCCCATATTTGCTAAAATGATTGGACACCTTATTCCTAATACTATACATGAAGAAATATAATGTTTTATATACATTTATAAGATGTGTGACCATCCATATTAAGGCCTAAAAATAGGCTGAGCCCAAGCCTAGATTTCGAATTGGTCGAGCCAGGCCTTTGGGCCAAGCCTATTTGAAATTTTGGTTTTGCTGGGCCAGGCTCGGCCCATTGCTAGCCTCATGCGTGCTAAATAGCCACAAGATCGGTCTATCCCTGATCTGCACTCGCCCCTAACAATTCATAAAGAGAGAACTTTTGCAGGATCCAACCCGTTCATCAGGTGGATCATACCACACGAAACAGTTTGGGTTGAACGCCGGGGTGACGAAAGTTTTGTATCAGGATGATATTTGTGACTCCAGTTTATATGAGTGGTAATAACCCTATGAACGGTTTGGATGTTATATAAACATCATGGTCAGCTCGGAAGGCTTCAACGGTGGATGTTTCCGTTCCCACTGTTTCATTGGTGTGACCCACCTGAATATTGGATCTGCCTGATCTTTATATTTCGGTCATATTGTGGTCTTTCAAAACAAATGGACGGAGTGGATTTATATTTCGGTCATATTGTGGTCTTTCAAAACAAATGGACGGAGTGGATTTGTCACATCCATCTCTTTGGACCCGGAAATCCGCTTCCATTTTATTTGGGGAATATCTGATACTCATGATGCATATGGCACTTGATACGCACGCATTCCTAAATTATACACGTGTCATATTTTCACTCAAGTTCAACAGACTAAATTGTCGAGAAACCTCTCTAAAATTTAAAATCCCAAAATCATATTAGTTGAACATTCCTGGCCTCTGATTCCTGGACACGTGATTGTGGAAACAAGACCGTTGGCTATTTTTCGTTTTTAACCGTCCATTAAATGTCCGATAGGGAGATAATCAAATAAATAATTTTTTCTCATGATACATCTAAGCTGAGAACCATAAGTTGGACAGCTTGGTTTGAGTTGATTGAATTCTAGGTATGCAATTTCTAAATATTTTCTGTGTGCGTGAGTATCATCCATAGCTCTCTGCCAGAGTATCAAAGTTTTTCTCATTTAAATTCATTTTACGCTCGCTGTCCCATTCCTCATTATTTTATTGAGATGGGATATAAACGGTCGTTTTTTGGGCAAGGAAAACATTGATACTCCGGGAGGAGTTTTCTTTTGATACACATGCACACATTTACTATATATATATTTTGTGTACATAGATCAATCCAAACCGTCCAAATGATAGATCCACTTATTTAAATCAATATCAGAGTCATATTGATAGGAAAATTTCCGAATCTAATATAAATATATAAAATTTGTTAGTATGGACAATGGTTTTTTATTTTATCCATCCTTCTGATGAACACCAATAAAACAGCCAGAATAATCCAAATTCTATTCTAACCCTACATATAACGTGACCCACAACTTTCACGGTTCAGATTGACAATATATCTGCCAAATTTATACAGCACACGCATGTACACCATTTCCTGCTCCCTCTCTCTGCATCTCTTTTCATTTTTGGCTTCTTTCCTCTCTCCAAAGCAATTTTGCAGTCCTTTTTCAAAATTCAAACCTTTGTCATTCTCTCTCCTTTTTTACTTCTACCCCATTCTCCTTCTCCTCCCTGTCTGCTTTTCTATTTGATCTCTACCACAGACTCTCCAATCCAAGAACTGGATCTTTGATCATTCGACAATGGCGGTCTATCAGCCGGCATATGAGGATTTCCGTCGACAGAGATTGGAAGAAAACAAGAAAAGGATGGAAGACCTCAATCTCACTATGCTCTCTCAGACTTTGCGAAATGCCTCTCCCAAGCCATCGCCTGTTTGGCCCTTCTTTCCACTCCCACCCTTCATTCTCATTTTACGTGTATTTGATTCATTGGATTTTGTTTGATATATCTGTTTTTTTTTTAATTGCCTGTTTTGTGTTCTCTGATAGATCAAGTCGGGGAAGCCACGGGTGGTTAGGAAAGAAGCGGGTCTTGTTAAAGTTCGGAGATCGTCTCGTGTCGCAAACAAACCAGCTCCGATTTATAAGGAAGTGAGTTTTTTTTTTTTTTATTATTGGTTATTCATCCTTCGAAGCTTGAAGAATGGTTTTCAATTGTTATTGGAATTGGCGATCTTGAAACAAAGCCTAGGGCTATGTTCTATATGAAGTGTATATAAAAGGGAAATGATGAATAGAGAAATGGACAGAAATACTGTTGTAAAATGAACAAATTGAAAGAAGAAAATACTAATAGTTGGAGAATAGATGGGATAACAGTTTGTCCCCTCAAAGTGGCAATCAACCTCAATGGTTGGAGATGAGTGGTACTCCATGCTTCGCTTCAGCTGAAGTGATGGGACCAGCCCATTTGCCCATTTTGGTAATTTAACAGATGCATCCTATTGCCACAACCAAAGGAATATGATAGATTATATTGAACTCCATGATTGGTTTGAATCCCCTTTTTGGATTAATCTGTCAGTGGAAAATTTCAAATTATTAGATTTGGTGTTTACATTGTCATTGCCGAGTGGACAGCAATTGAACGCTTGAATAGACTGTTCTCACCTCTGTATATGGGCTGCAACATATGGATACAAGGGTCCACCTAAGAATGCTTATGTGAATAGATTGTCCGCAACTAGGAACTGATGGCTTCTTGATTTTATGTGTGTATTCTCAAGACGCGCCCAAACCATATGCCTTTTGTCTTTCATATAAATACAATGTGTGTGTACACTTGTATCCACTTCGTATATGGTTTGGAGAAGTTCTCTCCTTCTCGAATTCCGTCTGCCAAACAGTCCTATAAAATAGATGCATGATAGCTATATTCTGAAAGAAATGCTTCCTTTCAAACATAAATGCACAAACAAGCTTTTGACAATGATGCTTGTTCTGCTTATGTGGAGGTGAACTTGTCCACATACAAGTCTCTCTCGAAGCATGGCTCCATGTTAAAATCCACATCTTAGAATCTAGCAAACCATTCTATGGAATGTGTCTTGGCGAAATTTTAAATATTTTAGGATATGATGATATTGTCCCATTGAATTGAAAGTTGATTCTACATATTAAAGTAATGTAACTGAACTGATATGCAATTCTCATGATGTATGGGCAGGCAGTGGTTGAATATGTGGAGAGGCCTAGAAGGTTAGTGGACACATTTACATTTCATAGACTGCTTTTATGGGATAAACTTTGCCTTATGGCAGCATTGTTGTTTTTGCCTCTTCTAACTTCTACTTTTGGGAGTTGATCAAAGTTACAAGCGCAGGTCTTTGCTCAATAGAGTATATGCTTCGGATGAAGCTAGGTCATATGCTATAGAGAAAGCAAATGAAGTTCAATCAAATCTGGAGCCTGAATTTCCAAGCTTTGTAAAGCCCATGCTCCAATCCCATGTTACTGGTGGGTTTTGGCTGGTAAGTTTTATCATTCATCAAAATACAAGATTTCAACATCAATAGATGAATGTTTTCCAATCATGTATCAATGATGGGTTATTGGGCATTGGGTCTGCATATGTAGCATATGAAATGGGCCTACATGTGAAGTATTTGAGATACTTATTTTTTATCGATTTGACAACAGGGGCTTCCCGTGCAATTCTCTAAGTTAAACTTACCAAGACACGATGCTACAGTTACTTTAGTTGATGAAAATGGGGATGAGTACCCTACAGTATATCTGGCCCAGAAGACCGGGTTGAGCGGTGGATGGAGAGGTTTCTCTCTCGCTCACGATTTGGTTGATGGGGATGCTTTGGTTTTCCAATTGGTTAAGGCTACGATATTTAAGGTGATGGTTTGGGTCCCTTGCTAACATATTATTATTATCATTTGTTATATTTTTTTCCCCAACTTCAATGTTACCTTTCTTGAAATGCTTAATCTTTGATATATATGGTGACAATTTAACGTGTATTCCTCTTTGAAACAAAATGGCTAGACATAATTATGAGAACACATGAGGGCTGCTAAAAGTCACCTTAAAGAACTAAAAATTTTATTCCCTTTTCCATGAAGCTATTAACAATTTGTAATCATATTACTTCAAAAAAACCCACAAATGTATAGGTTTGTTCGGCAGTAGGACGATTGATTGGTTAAATGCAAATGACTTCCAACTCCTTCAGTTTTACATCTCACAAGCACTTCTCTATATAGTCTTCCTATTGGTAAATGTTTCGTCTTCAAACCATGAAACTGCCTTTCTTCATTCATCATTCGATGATGCTCTTTTTGGGCTTATAGGAATATAAGCAATATCCCTCAACCTGCTATATGATGTAAACAATGTTTGATCTTCCTTTAGAAAATAATTTATTTGATTTCACAATATTGACATTGGTTAGTATACGGGTTTTATGAGAAGCTCATTAGTGAAGCATAAATTAACATTTCTGTGGCATGGAATGCCACTTCTTGGATATTCTCTTGCTCATTGAAGTGTGTTCTTTGTGGTTTTTCGAAATTAATTACAAGTATACAAATATATTCGTTTTTGTTCAATCTACCTTCTATATTACAATGCTATATATTCGTTTTTGTTCAATCTACCTTCTATATTACAATGCTATGTTTATGTAGATATAGAAGATACTCAACAAGCTCGAAACTTGAAGTTTTTGCATTTTAAGGGGTGCATTGGACCATTTATGTATACCACAAATGCTCTCTATCAATCATTTCTTTAAATGCTCATGTTTTTTTTTTTTTTTAGAATGTGTGTACCCTCTTTGTTGTGAATTAACGAGTCTGGTTTCGGTTACATTAGGTTTTCTTTTGAGATGCTCCTGTATTTTTATTTTTGTTTTTTGTCATTAAGGAACAACATCCCTTTGTTGTGAATTAACGAGTCCTCTTTTTGTTGTGAATTAATAAGTCCGCCTTTGGTTGTGAATTAATGAGTCTATCATGAGCTGTTACTTATTTTTATTCTCCTCCCCTCTTTCTTCTAGGTCTTCATAATAAGGGCAAGCGGTTTAGAATCTGAGGATGATTTGGATGTTGGTCCGAAACGAATCAATGCAGGTACTTTCAATGGCCTCGTTCGCCACCCTTTTCGTGGGTATTAGTGTCAAACAACCACTTGCTTTAAAAGCTCAAGCCATCAGAGGATGGCACATCAATGTATATGAAGGGACCTTAACACTTGGTATATCAATGTATATCAAGGAACTTTAACACTCCCACGCACGTGCCGGGTGGAACTCCGCATGAGAACATAGTGGACAAGGGAGGAGGGACACACTCACACATCAAGGGACCCGCACGTGCAGGTGGAACTCTGCATGGGAACATAGTGGGCAAGGGAGGAGGGACACTCACACATCAAGGGACTTTAACACTCCCCCACACGTGCCGGGTGGAACTCTGCATGGGAACATAGTGGGCAAGGGAAAGATAGATATCAGCTTGACCCAAAACTTTTGTGGCCCTCGAGAAGTTCTCAATGGTGGGAGTTCAATTCCCACTATTTCCTTGGGTTTGATCCACTTGAGCTTTGTATATGCCTCATATTTTGGCCCATGTCCTAAAATAAGCTGGCGAAACAGATGGACAGAGTAGATATGACGCATACATCCTGGCTACGGGCAATTTGCGCCCATGTGGTCGGGTGTGCATTAGATGACTTGTACATGCATGCAGGCTTAGCAATGCTCCAATTAACTATAATTGGAGTAAGAAATAATAATACAATAATGTAAGACAAACGTATAAAATTTCATAGTTGATCTTGCTTGAAACTGCAACCCATCCCTTTCTCCCGAATCCTCTCATGTTGTCAAGCATCATATGTAGATACGGGATAGGAGATGAAAGCAATGCATGTTAAAATTTGGGTCCTTACTCATGCCTCAGTGGTAGACTCACAAGAGTTTCAACACGAGGTCATGGGTTCGAGTATCCATTGTAGTGAAATCCCACCGTGGTGTGAGTGTGTGTGTGTGTGAAAAAAAAGAAGCAATTCATGTTAAGATTGACCATACTCATAAGAGAAGCTAAGAACCATTGCTATACGATATTATTTGGAAGTAGCTAAGTGCATGTGGACATCATTGATGTCCTTGAATCATGCAACTATCACCACGCCTCAAATTGTTATTTGGAAGTAGCCAAGTGCATGTGGACATCATATCCCTGAAAATCATGCAACTATCACCATGCCTCAAATTGTTATCCATTACATGATATCTTCAAGTTTAATAGCCCTATCGTCTCCTTTGCAGGTAAAAGGTAGCAGCAACTAATTTTATTGAACAGATTGTTGTGGTAGCCATAACGTTGGAGCAACACTCAGTTTTGTTCATTGTTGTTGCTTGCAATTTATGTATGCTACAGTTTTCTAGGAAATGCATCATTGTTATCTGTATGTAATTTTGTCACCAGCAGTCATTTTGTTATGGTGTTAGCAGTACTTGATCCCTAAAGAAGATAGTCGTTTATGTTGGTTGATAAATGCAACTCTAATACTAGTCTGTGATGCCCAGGATATTTCCTTTTCTTCTTTTTTTTCCCCAATTTTGGAATGGATCCATATTTCCTTTTTTAAAAAAAATAAATAAATAAATAAAATTCCTACTATGAATCTCCGCACCTGTTTGTAGTCATCCTGCTTCGGTTTAATACTAGTTCAGCTCACTAACAGGAAGGAGAAGCAGCAGATTGCAGTCCGATCTGTCAGTTTTTACAGACAAAATAAGTTTTCAGAAACTGCATTTTTACACAGGGAGTTTGATACTGGGTAGAGTTTGACACACGGAGTTGTTTGATACTGGGTAGAGTTTGACACTTGATATGCAGGCACTCAGGAATTGTACACATGTAGGCTACATTAACTCAAATTAAACGAGTTAATTTGTAGAAGCCACTGTTGATAAGTCACATTCCCAAATTCAAACTGATTAAACAATTTACTAACATCTGATTGGTGGACACTTGTTTGTTGAAATAGTACCTTAGATATTTTTCTTTTTTAATAAGTCAATAAAATGGGACCCATAGTTTGGAGAGTTAAATTTGAATACTTGTACGACACTTGTGCAATTTCCATGTAATTTCTAAAAGTGCCATGGCACTGCCAGGAGAAATTAATTCATGAACTGTCATCAGAACGTGTCTTACAGCTTCTGCCAGGCTTTTTCGTCAACGTAGCAGGTCGCAAACGGATGCTTGTATCCGCCGAGCTGCCAAGCTCTATTTTATACATGTGAAGGATCTGGACCTTATCATCCGGGCCCAAACATGGACGGGTAATTCCTAGAAAAATGACACCAATAGAGTGATTTTAATTGATGATTGAAGGTTATCAAATGAATAGAACTCGATTGATAACGGAAAGACAAAAGAGGTCCAACCAACGGTTAAGATTCTACAGATTCTATACAATGGGAAGATCCTCTAATCAGCTTCTAGGTTCATTCCACGGTTGTGATTTTTAGGCTTGAGATTGGTTTCGATCTTTCATTTGGTCTCGTGATCAGAGGCATTCATCTGGTGGGCCCTGTGGCAGAGATTTCATAGCCAAGAACTTGCCCCAATCAATTGATCCTAACCGCTTGATTGGGTCTGAAAGTGGATCGATGCTCCTTTTTTTTTTTTTTTTTTAAACAATCCATTTGAATGCCACAAATTGGACGGTTATGATTGTATAAGTGATGCCATTATTTGGCTGGCTATGCCCACTAGATCAACTCAATTAGACCCGATCCTGGGTGGAGTGATCTAATTGACGCGGTTTTTCAGTACCGATCTCGTAATTAACGGAAAGGAATAAAAGCTAGGAATCCAATGGAAGATGGTGAGTGTTGGCATGTCGTCCTCTGTTTCAGAACCATGAGAATGAACGTGTTTCCTGTCTCATTAGGTGTGGCCCACGGATTGCCTGCGGTCCGAAGCTAGATGAGGCCACCATGATGTTTGGGAGAAATCAACTCCCGTCCATCCGTTTTTGCCACCTTTACGAGATCTACAACTCAAGTGGGCCCTTCAACACGAAGCAGTGAGATTGAACGCCCGCCCTTGAAACATGTGTAGGGCTACAAAAGCTTCGGATAGAGCCACGTAAGGTTTAGATCTGGCTAATGTTTTTGTGCTTTTAGTTTATCTAAGTAGGAATGGACTTATGAAAGTTTGGATGGCCTATAAATATTATGGTTGACTTTAGAAAAGTTTCAACTATAGTCATGTCTCTCCCCCTGTTTCCTATTGTGTGGCCTGCTTAAGTTTTGGATATGCCTAATTTTTTGTCTCATCTCTTGAAATAATGTGTAAAAACAGATGAACGGTTGGATTTTTCAAAAACGTCACGGTGGGCCCCACCTAGCTTCTGACCGCCGAACTTCCAGCCGTGGAAGGATTAGCTGCCATCCGGCTCCAGCTATGTGGGTGAGACCCCTGACCATAGGCCCCACCTCAATGAATACGTTCTATATCCAAGCCGCTCAACAGTTTTGCTGGCTCATTTTTGGGCATGGTGCCAAAAATTAAGTAGATATAAGGGCCCGTTTGGACAGGTAGATTGGAAGGGATTGGAAGTTAGGTCCCGGGATTGGGTGGGCGTGCCAAACGGTCTGGGTGATTGATCCCGGGATACAGCAGTCCCATGGATCTTTAGACAATCCACTGACAACACCATCATTACCTTTAAATCCCATCCCATCTACCCTAATCCGTTCAAATTTGCCTTGGATGGACGTGTTTGGTTCGAGGGATTGGAAGGGATGGGAAGGTTTAATCCCCGGATTGGCCGGCCGTGCCAAATAAACTCAATATAGCAATCCCATGGATCTTAAGACAATCCACCGACAACATCATCATTACCTTAAAATCCATGCCATCCACCCTCATACCATTCAATCCCTTCCAATCCACTCGTCCAAACGGCCCCAAATCTCAGGTGAAAGATGCTATAGGAAACCGTGGTCATTGGATGTCCGTTGTTAAAAACTTCCTAAGTTTATTTGTTACGTAGACATGAATGAAGGGAAATCATAAATAACAGCTTGATCCGAAACTTTCGTAAAGAAGTTTTTAATAGTGGAACTTAATCTTTACTTTGTGATCCACCTGACATTTTTACCTGCTTCGTTTTGGGCAACAGGCACTAAAATGAGCTGAAAAAACTATATGACGGCGTGGAAATACAACACATACATCGAGGTGGCCCCACTGTCAGGGTCTCACCCACATGGTAAGATCCAAGATATTTGTGTGAAATCTACCCGTCCATCCGTTTTCAAAGCTAATTTTAGGAAATTCCACCGAAACTAAAGTGGGTCACCCGAGAGGGAAAATTGGGGAAAGAAATTACTGCCGTTGAAGCCTTTATAAGTTCCAACTTGATGTTTATATGCCATCCAAGACGTTTATAAGATCATTCCCAATGAAATGAAGGGAAGACAATAAAAATATAGCATCATACAAAACTTTTATAGTAATAAGAATGCTTCAACCATTCACACTCAATCCCCCACTGTTTCCTCTTGTGTGGTCCACTTAAGTTTTGTATACATCATTTTTTTTAAAAATAAAGGTCCTAAAATAAGCTCTTAAAGTGGATGAATGGATTGGATTTCTAACAAACATCTCAGTGGGTCTCACCCACCATCCTTGAATTCTTGCACCGTAAACTTAGGTGGGGCCGCCCTAATTCTAGTTAGGAATCCACTCCATCCATCAATTTTTTGAGCTCATTTTAGAATATTAGACTAAAACTAAGCAGGATCCAAGACTCAAGCCGACCGTATTAAAGGAATAGATGGTTAGGGAAATTGGGAAATTCCTATAGTTGAAACCTCCCTGGGTTCATGAGTGTTAATAAAGCCATTCCTATAGGTGTACACGAGTCGACCATGGCACAACTCGACTCGGCTCGGCCACTTGCCGACCCTAGCTCAAACTCGGCTTGGCTTGATCCTCAAGCCTGATTGGCCAACTTGGCTCGGTTCGTTCAGTAGCTCGGACCAATTTGAGTTGAGTTCAAGCCAAGATTGAGCCGAGTTCGCCTCTGCGGCATTTTCACGAACACATGAACTGCATCTCAAATTCTCACTATTTGTAAAATGGCAACAGGAGTTTTTAAAGTTATTTCATCAAACACCTCGTAGGCAACATCAAAATCAAGAAAAAGAGGTATTTGTTTCACATATATACTTTCTTTACCATCAACCGACACTTGATTGGGTCATTTCATCAAATAGTTGGTTAGCAACATCAATACCAAAGTAACCGAGTCACCGAATTGGTTCAATCCGAGTTCGATTTGACCTGGGTACGATCCAAGTTGAGTCGAGCTCGGCCAAGCTCGAACTCGGTTCGAAATTTTTTCGACCTCAAAAAATCAGCTTTACTTGACTCGAACTTAATTTCGAACCGGGTCAAATCGGGCTTTTTCGAGTCGTGTGGAGCAAGCTAACCGAGCTAACTTTGCTCATGTAGAGCCCTAGTCATTCCCACCTGATGAACTGAAAACATAAATATTAATATGATTCAAAACTTCCACGGCCCAATGAATATTTCATGTCTTGAGATGAACTCACCAAAGGAATGGACCAAAAGGATTTCTAACAAACATCACAATGCCCCACCTAGGTTCCAGTGTAGAAACTTTCTGGTAAAGGCTTTCCCAGGGGAAACGGATTGGCTAATGGCGGTGGCTGGTGTTCGGTGCTTTGTGGGCCCCACCATAATGTATGTGTTTTATCCATTCTGTTCATCTATTTTTACAGATCATTTTAGTGCTTGATCCCAAAAATAAGAGGGACATCAATCCCAGTGGACCACACCAAAGGAAAACAATAGCAATTAGATATCCACCATTAAAATCATCCTAAGGCCCACTGTAATGTTTATTTGACATCCAATCTGTTGATTAGGTCATACAGACCCAGATATCAGCTTGTTCCACCCCAAAAAGTTTTTAATGGTAAACGTTAATTCAACACTGTTTCCTTTAATGTGGTAAACTTGAGATTGGGATATACCTAATTTTTGGTCTAATACCATAAAATGATCTATAAAAATATATGGACGGCATGGATGAAACACATACATTATGGCGGGGCCCACAGAGTACCGACCATTAGCCATTGGCCGGTGGCAGGGGAGTAGCCAATCCGATTCCATTCGCACTGCTCTCTGATGTGTCGCACGTAATGCGCGTCGGATTATGCGATCCGCCAGCCTGTAGATGGGCCGACCAGGGTGGAGTAAAGCGCCGTTGTTATCCCATCACCCCATAGGCGCAAGTTAGCTCGACGCACTCCATTTAAAGAAGGAAACATCTGGGCCCGAGGCGCACGCTAAAATCCCGCATTGGGACGGTGCGCTGTTGACATGTCAGCACATGGCAAGAAAAAGAGAGAGGGGAAGGCCGAGCTTCTATTCCGCGCTTTTCTCTGACCTCTCTCTCTCTCTCTGTCTCTCCCTCAGAAATGGAATTTCTTCCTCCGGGGCGCCGGGATTCCCGCCTCTCGATTGCTGCACAAACCCCATTCTCTCTCTCTTCCCTCTCTTCCACCATTAGGGCTCCGAATCACCACCCCCAAATCTCTCGTTCCTCCTGTAAGCTATTCGGACATTCCCTCTCCTCTCTCAATTTCTTGATTTTATTTTTTTTCGGGCATTCTTCGCTCATTGATCTTGCTTTCTACCTGCATTGATGCAATTGAGAGGAATTCCTAGGCCGATTCACTTTCTCGGCCGTCTCTCGATTCGGATCTCATCTCAATCGTTATTATTTTATTTTATTTTATTTTTTTGTTTTTTATATTGGAAATTCACGTGATTCGAATCCAGCAAGCTGTCTCCATTTCTTTCAGTTTTTTTTTTTTTTTTCGTGAATTGCTGTGTGAATTTGCGTCGAACAGTATGCAGAGAATGCTGATGAATTCAGTTTTTTTTTTTTTTTCTGGTTTTGAATTTTTTTTTCTGGTTTTGAAATTATTACAGGGATCTGTTGACTTTGATTTCTTGCGATTCCTGATCATGGTTCCGTCTTCGGTTGCATTGGGCTTGGATGTTTAGAGGCAGACGCTATTGTGAATAGGGAATTTTGCTGGGAATAGGGAGAACAAATGTCGTCGAAGACTGACCGGATGGTCCCTCTGGGAGTGCTGCTGAAGCGAGAGTCAACAATCGAGAAGATTGAGAATCCAGACATCTCTCATGGCCAGGCTAACCAGAGCAAGAAAGGCGAGGACTTCACATTGTTGAAGCGGAATGCCAGAGGGTACCGGATGACGGGGCTACTACATTCTCCGTCTTTGGGGTAAATCTTCTTTCTTTCTTTCTTTTTTTTTTCTTTTTTTTTTTTTTTTGGGGGGGGGGGGGGGGGGGGGGGGGGGGGGGGGGGGGTTTGGTGCAGGAGCACTTGTGGTTGTAATTGCATGAACACCATGTAATTTCTGTTTCGTGAAATTTGGGATGCATTTGGATGCGCCATATCGTAATTAAGTGCAAGTATGTTACTTTTAAGTTGGACTTGAAAGGGATGTAACTTCAACTTGGGGGGATAGTTCGTCATCATCGATGCCATGTGACATCGTCATTTTTTGCCATTTCCTCTTGATTGAACTGAATGGTCACTTGTGCATCCAAACACAACCACATGACATTACCATTTAGGGCTCGTTTGGTAGCATGGATTTTGAACTCCCGTGGAATGGATTCGATTTTAGTTATTAAGGAATTGAGTGGATTTGAAACCAGAGCTTTGAGTTGGGAATTCAAAGGGAGCTCTTTTTGTAGGATTTGGATTCCTCTCAAATTCAAACCAAATCCCTCCAATTCCTAGCTACCAAAGGCCTAAATAATAGCAAATCCTCACAAATCCTTCCAAATCCACGCGGCCAAACTACCCCTTAGTAGATTTGTATGGGGATTTTTTATTTTTTTTTTCGTTTTCAAATTTTATGTGCTTATTCCCGTGCTATTATAGATGCAATTTATGTTTTCATTGGGATATGACAGTACAAACAGGTGTTACGTGCTAATGGTCCTTTGTAACTTCCTTGGGAGGTTTGGCGTGTAAGAGGGGAAACCACCGAATCAAAAACCGTCTCTTTTTTTTTTTGGTCAATTGAGAACAAAATTTGTTAAATGAGGAAAAGATGTATATCAGTGTAGAGTCTTGAAAGTGTTTGCAACTAAAAGCATATAATGCCCAACTATCCAGAGTTAACATTTGAAGCAAGATAACAGAATGAGACTTTGTTTGTTTGAAGGTCAACTCTAAAGATGCCAGAGTATCCCTTTTGAGCCATGTAATTGCATTTAAGGAAAAAATTGCGAGAGCACTATGTTAGTGGGTCCACATCCTGATTGTGGTTTTGCAGGTGTAGAGGCACGCAAATATTTGATTCACATGCAACTTCTCTCTCATTCAATGAAGTCTGTAATCTTTTGAAAGAACATTGATTAGCATTGATTCCCCAAACCATGATCTTTGTCGAGTTGATTTTTCTGAGTAGCTGATGCAAGACTCATGATTTAATGTGGAGATTATGAAAAAATCCATAAAGTAATTCAATTAACAAAAGACGCTAACCCACCAAGTAATTAAGAGTAAACGATAGGAAATAAAATCTGATTTAACATAAATCACATGCCCGCATGCTAAAAAATCACATAAATCAATTAAAACCAGGCTCGATGGAAGGATAAAACTTTCAATTTAGCATAGGCACGTTGCACACTCAAGGGATAGATTTGTAGGTTTTATTATTAGGGTTAGGAGGGGAAAAATCTAAAATTTGGAAAATTAGGGCTCATAGGAATTAGGGATTTTTGAATTAGGGTTTTTAAAAATTGGGGAAAATAGGAAATTAGGGATCTAGGGTTTAGGGTAGGGTTATGAATGAGGAATCAAGGGGTTTTGATGGGGGAAGTAAGGGGAAATCAAAGGATTGAGTGGTTGTCCATACAATCAGCCTAGGCCCTAGGGGCTCGCACATGTGGGTCGTTGGGTAGGATTTTTTGGTCCTCAATAGTTGATTTCGGTTGGGGTTAAAGTTGGATGATGAAAAGTTGAAGAAAAATGTGATTTGGATGGTCTTCGATAGGAAGTGAAGAAGAGAGATGAAGTTTTGAGGAAAATACATCTTTTGGATAAAAAAGAAGAGAGAAGGAAGATGATAGATGGAAGCCTCATACCTTTGTTGAATGGGGAATGGAATCACACCACACCCAAGCTCCAAATCACATGAAGAAGAGAAAACACAGCTTTATTATTATTATTATTATTATTATTATTATTATTTTAATAATGCATTAAGGGGCTTCACACACCCATCTTTCTCTTTTATAGTCTCAGAAAAGACCTTTACAGACGCTCTCAAATAAGATTCTCAACATAAAGACGCTTAATAAATTAAAAGTTGTTCTTAACTCCTTAATCTCAACACAAATATAAAGTATACCAAAAATAACGAAGCATGTAAACAATCTAAACAACTAAATTATTTGGTGGCCCATGGGGGTCCATGATCAAGATGTCCGATGATGATCCAACAGTCCAATCATCGTGTCCACCCAATCTAACAATCTAATGTGTCCATCAAGCTTCTATATACAGCTCACGTGCATCTTCCCAGTGTGGAGTCTTCAAAGATGCATGAACATGCACGTGGGGTCTTCAACATGGCTAGGAATGTGAATTCAGCTAAGTGGGCCCCATGTAATGGCCTTCTAGCCATAATGAGACTGGCTCAGCCCTCCTCTACTATGGTGCTCGGATGTCCTCATCAGTAGCTATCCATGATGATACTTTTTTTTTTAAATGTCATACTTACTGTTATTTTTATCGCTAAAAAAAAGAGAGTAAAAGACCCATCTATTATTGTTGCATTAAAAGGTCATACGCACTAATGCACATGCTAGGTTGCACGGCGACTGATTCACAATTGAGTCTGTTTTAGACCTTTGAGGCAATTGATGCAAATAATTGAATTCTCAATATGTTGAAATAAAGTTGCTTATTTCACATTTTAGAACTTAAAATAATAATAATAATAATAATTACATGTAGCTAGTGTCTGTTGAAGTTTAGTGTCTCATAGGTGATGCCTAATTCCATCGCTGATCTATATCAATCCTAGCATGGGGGAGGGCCTAGAAGCAAGAAATCTTCTAGATGGAGAATTGCCTTACTTGCGGTTATTTGGTCTCTTTAAGGCGAGAGGAATGACCGTTGCTTCTAGAGCAGGAGTTGTTCGTCTCTAGACGTTATTAGTGACGTCAATCAATGTTGTAAGGCTTAGGCGCTTTAAGTGACTTGGTTGTATTTTTATTTTCTTTCTTTCTTTTATGTTCAGTTGTATTTTCTTTTTTCTGGTTATTTCCTTTTCTCCGTCTTTTTTGTATGCTTCTCTTTTTTGGCCTTTCGGCCTAAATAAATTCAATATCTTTCAAAAAAAAAAAAAAATTTGTTGAATGATTTCCTAAATTATGATTTGTAGTTTTCTTTTTCTTTAAAGATGAAATTTATTAAAGCCAAAGGCCAAGGAGAACAACATGACAAACAAAGGAAAAACAAAACAAGCCAAAAGAGAAAAGAAACTAGAACCTAAGACCTACTTGTTAGGGAACCCACTCCCTGACATACAATGCAACCTTGCTGGAAACACCAGCAGCCAAGCCCCCACATTATAGAAGCAATGATTGTTTCTCTCTAGCCACAACGCCCAAAATATCGCCAACAAGGCTATTCTCCATTTCTTCCTTCCGAAGAGATTGTCGTTGGAAGCATGCCAGGATTGAAAGAGAGCTTCGACCATAGAGGGCATCACCCAACTAACTACGGCTAACCTAAGAATACTAGACCCCACTGCGAGATAGAGCAATGAATAAACAGGTGGTCGACATATTCCTTCGCACAAAGACACATTGGGCATCCATTTAGAAAGATGAAGGATCTTTTATAGAGGTTGTCAATGGTAAGGATCCTATTACGCTCAAGAACCCAGTTGAAAGCAACAACTTTAGGAGGAGCTCCATAAGACTAGACATAGGAAATGTGACTGTAATCTGCAGCTGAACAAGGAGTAGACAGGATCGTGTAAAGAGACCGAACTGAGAACACTCTGTTCCTAGAATGAGTCCAGACTAGAGAATCCTTTTCACCTTGAATAGGCACGATCCCCTGTAATAAAGAAAGGAGAGACAGAAAGTCACCAAATTTTGTGTCAGAAAGGTTTCTTTTGCAAGGGGGAAGCCAAACTCCCCTCTATCTTGAAAGGAAAAGCAGCTAGCTACAAAGATGTCAACACGTGTGGAAAGATTCGCAGTGGAGGGGAACAAATCCCTTAGGCGGGCACTTCCACACCAAACATCTTCCGAAAATGTACCCTAGAGCGATCCTAATGAGAACATCACGTCACGTACACCCTTACGTACATATCAGCAGAGGAGGCGGGCTGCACCGATTTCCATGTGGCTAGGCGAGTGCCCGTGATCGTGCTGAAGACGACATGTGCATATGCGAGCATCTAGAAGAACCCACACTGGGAAGATGCACATGGGCTACTTTATGGAGTAATCCAGACCGTTGGATTGGAGGGACGTGACGATCGGGCCATTTATCATGGATAGTCCACACTAGTTTTCTTAGATTTTATCATCTTATAGGATTTAGTTTTGTTTATGTCATGTTTGGACACCATTAGGAGTGTTTCTATTTGATTTTAGTTAGATTAGGACTATTTTTGTCAAATTAACAAGGTGTTTATTGTAATTTTTAAACTTTCTTGAAGCTATAAAAGAAGGTGGGCGTGTGAACCTCTCCCTCATTGGATTTTGTGATTAAACAAAAAAAAAGCCCTTCTTTTCTTCTTCCTTCTTCATGCGATTTAAAGATACTTCCATGCAATTTGGAAGGGAGATTAGTGCAAGGCTAATCTTCATCAACGGAGGTGTGAGGTCTCCATCTATCCCCACGCCATCTTCTCTTTTCTCCCCCATGCAGGTATTTTCTTCAGGTTCTTCATTCTCCCATCCCAGATCTTTGTCTTCTCCCAAACCTAGGGCTGTACACGAATCGGGCTAGCCCGGTTTACTCGCTCGACTCGGCCCGACCCGGAACTAAGTTTGGTCCGGGACGGGCCATTTTCTTCAGCTCGAAACTGAGTTCGAGCCAATGTTCGAAATATCGGTATCGCACAATGTATCGCACCCTTGGGATACAGATACATATCGGTTATCGCACGGGATATATCGTTTGTATCGCATAGTTTATCGCACTTTTTGGGAAACATTGGGAAAATGGTTGAATTTTTTAATGAAACTTTGGGGATTGTTAAAAAGGCCCTTAATACACACTTTTAAATCATAAAGTTTCAAAAAAGAAGTGTACATAATAAATTTCCTTTGTGTAGGGTCCTAAGTTGTGCGCTGTCCGATTGAACTAAGACAACTATATTCAGTATCAACCCCATTCATCCGTTTTTCCATATCATTTTAGGACATTATCCAAAAAATAAAACAGATCCATAATTAGGTAGACCATACCATAGGAAACAATGGTGATTGACCATTAGTGGGCCACAAAAGTTTTGGTTTAAGCTAATAATAGTTTTTTCTCTTCATTCAAACCATAATTTTATCTGGTAAAATGGATGGACGGAGTGGATAAAATACATGAATTATAGTGGGCCCACAGTGTTTACAAAGTACACTGCTCGGTCCAAAACCCGACTCGACCTGGCTCGACTTGGCCCGACTCGGCCACACATATATACATATATATATATATATATATATATATATATATATATATATATATATATATATATATATATATATATATATATATACACACACCCTAACCATTTGAGACAGGGAAGTGAGAACGCCGCCCGACCCATGAACTTGCTGTAAGGTCTGAAACTGGCCTGAACTTGGCCCGATTGCTGACCGGGCCGAGTTCGGGCTAGACATGTTGGCCCGGTGACCAGCCGGGCCGGGTTCAGGCTGGGTTTGGCTAGTGACCGGGCCGGGCCGGGTCGGGTTGAGCCCAGTTCAACTCGGTTTGGCCCGATATACACCCCTACCCAAACCCAACTTACCCATACCCATCCATAATCCAAACCCTAACCGACCTAAACCCATCCACCCCACGTCACACCTGTGACTGTACAGCCACACGTGTGAATCCCACCTGACCCCTTTTTGGTTTCCCATAATCATTATATCAAAACCCTTTTCTTCTATCCCCGAAACCCTAACTCTAAACCTAAAATTCCTAATTTTCCGACTTTCCCAAATTACTCAAACCCTAATTTTCACCCTAAGTTGTATTAGGCTTTCTATTTTGAAATAGACTATACCCTATGCTAATTGGATATCCCTACATCCATTAGATCCTAGTTTCTATTTATTTAATGATTTTGTGTTATGATGTTGGTAGCTTAGGTTAGGATTGTGCATGATGTTCTTTTAATTTTCATGATATTTGTGATGATTATAGCAATGTGTGTGACTTTTTTGGTTAAATATCTTAATTTGGCTACTTGATCTCACATGTTATTTGGTTCCTGCATCGGTCTTGCATCAGATCCCCTACAGCAAAGTTTAAACCATTATAATTTGTAGCTTTGATGGTTTGGAACTCAAATAGTAGATTGTTTTAATACTTGTTTACTAGGCTTCCAGCTCATACATTTCATACATTTATGTATAGAGGATACGGACAATTCAATAAATCTCATTAATACCTAGAATTTGGGTGGCAATCCATCTCAGACATGCTCAACATCTTCTGGCCACCTATTCTAAAGACACCATTCATATTATTTTTGCGGTTTTATTCAGGTTGCTTGAATTACTGTACTTTGTTTTTTGCAGCTATTTGACGGACACAATGGATCTGCAGCTGCTATATACTCTAAGGAGAATCTCTTAAACAATATTTTGGCTGCTATTCCGTCCGATCTTAGCAGGGACGATTGGCTAGCCGCCTTGCCAAGGCTTTGGTTGCAGGGTTCGTCAAAACTGATAAAGATCTAAAAGATAAAGGTACGAATGGAGTATCAAGGACAATTCGTTATGCATATGTATCATGCTGATTTTGTCTCTGATTCCATGCTAAAGATTTATCGTTGGCGCCACTATAGGCCCGTTTGGATACTGACAAATAAGTAGTTTTTTTAACTTAACGTAAGATAATTACTTTTCTTAAATAAGTTTGTTTGGTTATTAAACTTAAATAAGTAGCTTTTTAGAAAAAGTAACTTATTTTATAAGTTATTTTTTATCGTTTTTCAACTTCCAAAAGTAACTTATTTCCTTCATTTTCATTGGTGACACATCAACTTAGGAAATTATTTAAGGCAATATACTTTCTGTGGCCACGAATTCCTTCCAAGTTCATGAGATTGGAAAATCATCAAATGAACGGGTAGATGATCTAGTGGGCCCCACATGATGATGGCCCATGGCCATATTGAGATGGCCCCACATGATGGATGATCCACATCAAAGGTCTTCCCCAATGATGAATGGCCCACATCCATGGCGAGCCCTGCATGATGGGCAACCCACATCAAAGGTGGGCTCCACATGATGGGCAATTAATAATGGTGGGCCCCACATGATGGATGATCCACATCAAGGTAGGCCCCACATGCTAGACTGTTCACACCAAAGGTCGGCCTAATGATGAGTGGCCCATATCCAAGGCGGGTCCCACATGATGGATGGCCCACATCGGAGGTGGGCCCACATGATGGATTGTCCACATCAAAGGTGGGCTCCACATGATGAGCCGTGGATATTGAAGATGGGCCCCACATGATGGATGACTAACATCAAAGGTGGGCCCTATCTAATGAATTGTGCACATTAAAGGTCAGCCCTTAATGATGAATGGCACACAACCAAGGTGGGCCCCTGCATGATGGATGCCCCACATCAAAGGTGGGGCCCACACAATGAACAATCCACATCAAAGGATGGCCCCACATGATGGATGGTAGATGCAGGGGGGACCAAATAGACTTTCGGGATAATTAC
Organism: Magnolia officinalis; assembly: GCA_021015155.1. Classification (NCBI taxonomy): domain Eukaryota; kingdom Viridiplantae; phylum Streptophyta; class Magnoliopsida; order Magnoliales; family Magnoliaceae; genus Magnolia; species Magnolia officinalis. The sequence goes on along the minus strand of JAJHSJ010000725.1, from coordinate 24,460 downwards.
GTATAATGTTGGAAACCAAATATGCTTTTCTACTTTTTGGATGATAAGTATGTTGTTTAGGGTTTAGGGTACTTATTCATTGATTAAGTAGAAACCAAGATAAGCTACTTATGGCATAAGTAGCTTTTCTAAAGTAACTTATGATCCAAACACCCCCTAAATGTCAAGGTTCAAGAATGATGGGAGTCTTGCTAATCATAGGCTGGCTTTGCTGCTTTAGGAACCACTACACGTCATGATTCCTATGCATTATTCCCTGGATTGTTTTTGTAGAAATCAGTTTGGAGACATTTATTAGAATTTTGATCGGTGGAACAATTGTTGAATGCCATCTAATCTCTGTGACTTGATTGTTTTTCTCTTCATTATATACTTCACCAGTATGCATGTATTTCAAGGGCGAGCATAGTCAACTAATGAAATATGTACTTCATCTAACTGCTTTGAAGCTGTGCCTTCCCAGGCCTTAAAATTCATTGACTCAAGCAATACACTAATGGCATCATAGGTGGCTCTGTTTCTGGTGGGATCTTGCTTAGTAATTCATTGCATCATATTTGTCATTAGAATATTTTTTAAAGTTAAAAAGTATTCCTGTCATAACCATTCAACAGCTTGATACTGGATTTATAATTAGAAGCTAATAAGCCATATTTTTCTGATGAAATGACTCTCATCAAACCATTAGAGTGATAGGTCACATTAAAGCAATCTGTCAACACTTCTTCTGAGGGTTGATTATTGGGATCTTTACTGTATCCTTCTGTTTTTCCTGTTCTGAGATTAATCTGTCAACACCATTAAACAGTTTCCAGTCAAGGCCAAGTTATTTCGAAGCCAGGGGAATTGATGCTGGCCGATGCATAGGAACAGTTTCCAGTCAAGGGCGAGCTGGGCTGATTCTCGTAGTTCTATGATTGCAAAATAGTTTGAGATGAGTGAGAAACATTGAGATTGCGTCGACGATCCAGAGGAGAGGAAAAAATTGAGGGTAAGATCGGAAAGAAGACACCTCCAGTCTCGCTCTATCTCTGTTTCTCACCGAGCAAGCCATAGAGCAACATTCCAGCCTTTCTGAGGCATCCCAGACTCCCAATATCAATTATAACCACGATTTTTCCAATAAGCTCAATTATGCATCGTAAAACCTCAAGATTGTCACAATTTGCGACCCTTTTTAGAAAGTACTCAAATTTGAATAATAATCCCACAATTTTCCAGCAATTAATAATATGCTCAAAAACTAGAAAAACCAACACAATTATGAATTTCAATATTATCATAGGAAGAATAATCGAAAACATGATTTTCAACGAATAATTTGAAATAATCTAAACAAAACCAAGACTACACTATGAAAAGTTGTAGGAGGTGACTCACTTGAATAGGTTCAACTCGAATCTAGAGGTCTTGCCATTGGGATTCCTCCAAAGTGTTTGCACCCTTCCGTTCCTCCTCCGGTCCTAGAGTTACGGAAGCAAATCATCTAGGGCGCACAGTCGATCTTCCTTCCCGAACAACATCCTTAGCTTAGATGGGGACTTCATCAAAGATTATGGTGTTATCAAAAGAAGGGAATCCAAGAGGGGTAATCATCAACAACAACTCTCCTATAGATCTAGAGGTATCCAAGAGGTTACAAATCTGGAAGATTCAGGTGATTGGGTCAAGGTTGATACAAAAAATAAAAAATAAAAAAAATCGTCATCGTCCTAAGTGATGACAACCTGCTTTCAACCCCCTTCGCCAATTTTCAACCTTATACGTTGATAGTTTTCCTGAAGAATGGATGGAGATTCACTTTCGGTGAGTCTTTGGGAGGTTTGGGGAGGTCAGAGAGGTGGTTATACCGAAGGAAAGAGGCTTTGCATCTATCAGTGGCTTTGCGTTTGTTAGGATGAATTCAGATGAGGAATTGAAAAGAGTTGTGGAAAGGGTGGTGGGGGGAAAATTCTATAGTAAAGAAATCTGGGTGAACATTGCTCATTTCGGGCTGGATAGAGTGAACTCTGAGAAGACAACGATGGCAGTTGTGCCTCGTCCTCCTCCCATATTCCACTTTGCTTCCCTATCCCTTCCACCTCCAACCCCGATTAGGACTGAAGGAAAGATCCCTATTGCAGGACCTGCAAAATCATTCAAAGAGGCGTTACAAGGGATGGAGTTACCCTCCGCTCCTCTAGGGGCCTTGGGCTCGTCATTGCCACCCTGATCCCCAACTCCTCCTATTCCCCTTGGATCGCCGGTTGAGCCCTTTCTTCCTCTTCCTTTGGAATCCTCCCCTCACCCTGCATCTGTTATCGCCCCCTCCTCTCCTCCTCCACTTACTTTAGTCCGACCCCCCATTCAAGTTGCACCGTTCCAAGTAGGGAATCAATCGATAATTACTATGTCGAAATCCGTCATGACTAAGGCCAAAGAAAATCTCAAATGGTTTGTGGTGGTTAGCCTTGTGTCAGGCCTTTTCCCTTTAGGACCTAAACTTTTGGTTTCAATTCTACTGTTCTCTTAGCCATGAATATTGTATTTTCCGATATATGTCTTTGGAAGCAGTTTGGGTTTCTCTAAGTTCCTTCTCCGATATTGATGTTATTATTTTCATTAGTAATTAGAATAGGGTGGGTTAGGGCTTTTCCCTTTAGGACCTATCTTTCTGGTTTCAGTTCTATTGTTCTCTTAGCCATGAAGATTGCATTTTCGGATATTTGTCTTCGAAAGCAGTTTGGGTTTCTCTAAGCCCCTTCTTTGATATTGATAGTATTATTTCCATTGGTAATCAGAATAGGGTGAGTCCTGTTGAGGTGATTTGGAGATGGTTAGACCGGTCTAGGCTTGGAATGGAGGATGCCTAGTTTATCTTCCCTGAGGTACCTCTAGAACTTTGGTTTGAAGATTTTTTCCTATCTTTGGGATCTTGTGTGGGTGAGTTGTTGTAGGTTCATTGAGCAACCAAACAACGGGAGGAAATCTGCTTTGCCAAGTTGCTCATCAGAGTAAGAAGAACGTCAGAGATTCCCAAATCAGTGAAGGTTCTAGTAGGGCAAGAAGCTATGGAAATTAAGATTTTGCGAGAAGATGTCTTATGGAAGAGGGGAAAGGGGTGTTGTCTCTCATTAGGTTCTGCAAGATCAATTCGCCATGAATGAAGGAGCACCGAAGATGATGTCTCGTGGGCTACTGATCACAACGCTCCATATGTGTGGAGACTCATCTCAAGTAAGCGAGACCCAAAGGACTTCTAATGCCATTAATGACCAACATGTGTTTGGAGTCTCTTGGGGACCGGCTCCCGATTTAATTCAATATCTATTGGGCCACGATAAATTCCAACTCGCCTGAGTTTTTGCCATGCGCGATAGGATATCGCGAGATTATGGGCATAATCTAATGTAGGACGTGGCACAATACATTCCTAGCATGGCTGGACCAAAAGAAGGCCAAAGAAGGCGGAAGTAGCCCGTCAAATCCGGGTCCAATCCTACTTAGGGCATGATGTAATTGGTCCTTGGGCGCATCCGATTCGAAGAATTTCAATCTTGATAAGGAGAAATTGTCATTTGAAGTGTGAACCGTAAATCGGCCATAACTTTTGATCCAGGTATTGTTACGGGACGCACGACCTATCAATCTTCACCGTAACGGGCTATCCGGGGTCAACCGACTCACAAAGTTGGTTGCTTCTGTCCATTTCGCGAGAAAACACACACTTCCAGTTCAAAAACGAGATTTTATGAAAATTTTAATATTTTTAGTAAATTTGATTTTTGTCATATTTCTTTATTTTTTAGAAATTACTTATAATCATGCTAAGACTCTTCCAGTAAGGTTTATCTGGACTTTCTATTTTCGGCAAATTAGGCCTTTAATGTGTTTCACTATTTTGGGTAACTTCTATTAGGGTTAGAATTTTACTATTTTTGGTAATTACGAATTAGGGTTTTATTTTTCTTTATTAGTGATGTAATCGAGAAAATACATTAGACATTATTTAATAAAATATTTGAGTTTCATGTCTTTTTCTTATGGATTCAAGAAATTACCTTATGGATTCAAGTTTTGACTACTTGAGGAAGATGGTGATCTTTCTCATCACTTTTACATGCTCTTCCCTGTTTCAGTTGGTATTAAAGCAAGGCTTTTGCTCGGTTCAATGGCGTCTAACAATGGTTTGAGCAACAATATTGTAGACGATGCTCCAGGGAACAATCATATAACAATGGCGGCGTTTGAAGCTTTCCAGCGGAAGAATCTGTGAGCCATGCAAGGACCGCAGGCAGTGTTTGACCATTTGACAAAAGCCTTGGGAGAGACCCGTGTTTGTAATGATGAGCAACCTGAGATCGGCGATGGAGCTCGTGATCATCATGTTTGTGGTGCGACATCGATGACGAATCGAAGGCCACCATCCTATAATGGTGAATCACATGCCACCACTCTGATCATGAGAAAGTTGTTGTACCCGTCAATGGAGGAGAAAGAATGGAGAATGAACCTAAGACTTTTAAAGTGGAGGGGCAATCTCTTGTAACCGAACAGGATTTCGTCAAAGAATCTGAGGAGACGAGGAAGATCAATGTATTAGTTGAAAAGGAAAAAGGTAAAACTCATAAACATCCCAGAGGAGTTGAAGCCAATATTGCAAGAGTCCAGGGGATTATGCCCCGCTTTCAACAATATGCAAAATCGATCCATCGACAAGTCCCCATTTGAGGTTGTTTATGATCGCGTTCCTAAACATACACTCGATCTGGTCTCTTTGCCTAAGTTACCGGGTATGAGTATTCTTGTAGAAAATATGGTGGACCGAATTGTGACAACGCATGTCGATGGTCAGGAGAAGTTACATGAGTCTAACACCAAGTACAGGAAGAGGGTGATAAACATCGGTGCCAGAAGATTTTTGAAGTGGGTGATAACGTACTAGTTCACCTGCACAATGAGAGATTTCCGACTGGGACTTATAATAAGTTGATGAATAAGAAGATTGGCCATGTTCTGATCCTCAAGAAAATCAATGACAATCATGGTGTGTCGTAAAGGCCGTTACGTAAAGGTAACGGTGGTTTTATTACGAATTAGGGTTTTATTTTTCTTTATTAGTGGTGTAATCGAGAAAACACATTAAACATTATTTAATAAAATATTTGAGTTTTATCTCTTTTTTCTTGTAGATTCAAAGTTTTGACTACTTGAGGTAGACGATGATCTTTCTCATCACTTTTCCACGCTCTTCCCTGCGTCATAATCTCATGCTCGAATTTATCTAACGTTGAGATCAGGGAAAATCCTAATCTTTTTTCTCAGTCGCCTTTGAGTTACATTCTAGGCCATACCCTCCCGCCACTAATTACATCAACGGGCCTGAGAGATTGCCCGACTGATCTCGGGGATTTGTGTCAGGTCCTAGCCTTTCATCTCCCACCTTAAGAGTTGCGATGGAGACATGTCCCGATTATGTCGTTCAAGGTCAGTTGTCAACATCCGAGTGTGCTACGTGTCAACAAAGGATTAGTGGTTTCGTCTCGTCGGTTGATGTCTTATTCAGAAACGAAATGAAAGCATGGGTTACATGTCGACCATTGACCGAAGGTGAGCTTCGCCTGTCTTCTCAAGCGAGATGATGAATCTTGTTCCCAATCATGAAATCCAGAATCTGATTGATGAACGGCTATCCCACACCTTCCAAAGAAGATACCCATTCCTTCTAGCCAATGGTCGATGAAAATTGTGTAGAGAGGGATCATCCACCATTGTTTAATATCAAAGAGAACACATCACGGCCGGTGACAACAACTTCAATGAGACCGCAGATAAAGAGATTAGTGAAGACGAATGCGGCCCACAAGAACTTTCATCTCCGTTTGCTCTCATGACTCTGTTGCAACCTAGTCTAACTAGGAACTCCCTCGAAGGTTGCTCGACCTCCTACTCGCCGCCATCCCATCCTGTTGATGTGTTCGCTGCCCCCCTTCATCTCCAGTGGCGAGTTTGGTTTCTAGTCATGAGGCCATCAGTCAAGGATGTCTCTCCTCTCATCCTTGCGAGTCGGTGGATCTTTAGCTTTGGTTCTAATCATAGACAATTCCATTTTACAAACTAGGGGTGCCTTTGAGTTTGTCTAGGAGCACCTGGAGGAAGCATTGGAAATCTCCCCTCTTAGGACTTCCTTCGCTTTGGATAATCCAAGGTGGTGTAGAGGGACTTGCCTCACCTTCGATACCGGTGGAAGTCCCAGAAGGCTTGGTTGAGGCAATTAGAAAGAAACGGTGGGTGAGGGAAGCAGTCAGCCATGTTGGAAGACTCTTAGGCGTCATTTTTGGTAATCAGGATGAAGATTACGTAATGCTTTTCAAGCTGGTAGCAGAAAGGGGATTGAGAGTGATAGTCGAGGGTTCTCTCATTCAGGATCCCCAAGACATATGCAGTTGAATAGGGAGCTACAGAATCCGAGTGTTTTGCCAACAGGATTGTTGGAAGCCATCCCTCATAAGGAGAGGAAGGGCAGAGGGGTTGCTAAAGTTCCTTAATGAAGATCCTTTCATGGAACGTGAGAGGCTCGAGCTGTCCCTATAAGCGGTCCTGGGTTAGGGATATGTGCATGTGATCGAAATCCAAGGCAATAATTTTGCAGGAAACCAAATTGTAATTGATCGACAAGGTATTGTTAAATCTTTGTGGCATAAGAAAGGTAAGGACTAGTTAGCCCTTAGCTTTGTTGGCTATGCGGGAGGTACCCTACTTGTGTGGGACTTCTCCTGTAAAATGACAAAAATAGCTGGATGGGTCTATTTTCTTGTTGTTTCGTGAATCCAGTATGGTTTTTCGATGAATCTTCTTTGGAATTTATGGCCCATCCAGATCTTCTCTTCGTTCCTCTTTTTGGGATGAGCTATTTAAAGTTATTGATAGATGGAATCTTCCTTGGGTGGTTGGACGAACTTCAATGTGAGCTGCTTTTCTTTTGAGCGGTCCAACTGGTCGAGGATCACTTCTTCCATAAAGGGCTTTGTGGAATGGGTACCAAACATGGAATGCTAGATATGCCAATGGTGAGTGTTAAATTTACTTGGTCCAATAGCAGGAAACCACCCCCCCTTTCAGCAATGTCCCTTCTTGATAGGTTCCTTGTGTCTCCAAATTGGATTCACCATTCAGATTTGAATTGGCATGGTTGGAAGTGGAAGGTTTTAGGGATTTGATCTCTCAATGGTGGGCCTCCTTCAAGATTGAGGGGTGCCCAGGTTTTGTTTTGTTTAAAAAACTCCAGATGCTGAAATACAAACTCAAATCATGGCATTGGGAGGTTTTTGGATTGAGGGAAGCAAAAATGTTCTCTTTGCTTGAGGCCATTCAAGAATTAGATGTTAAGGAGGAGGCCGGTTTATTATCTGAGGAGGACAATGCTGCGAGATTACAACTTTCTTTTGATTATTGTGCTAGAGCTTGGATAAGAGTTTGCATCTCCTCTCCTTAATTCTCAGTGTTGATTAATGGCTCCCCTTTTAGCTATTTTAGAGCCACTAGAGGTCTTCGACAGGGTGACCCCTGTCCCCTTTTCTTTTCGTTCTTGTGATTGAGGCTCTTAGTGGTATGTTGATTAGGGGCCAAGAAGTGGGCGTATTCAAGGGGTTCTCAATTAGAAATTTCACATCATGCATCCACCATCTTTAGTTTGTTGATGACACCTTGTTGTTTTGTGAGGCAGACGAGAATATGGCAACTTTCTTGCGTATGACAATATGTTGGTTCGAGGTAGTTTCAGGTTTGAAGGTCAAAACTTTCTAAAAGTGTAATCTACGGGATTAATCTACCTTTGGAGGTTTGTAATTCTCTTGCTGATCTCGTTGGCTGTAATGTGGGTTGTCTCCCCACCATTTATCTGGAATTACCTTTGTGCGTAGGAAAACCTCCTCTATTCCTGTGGGACAAAATTGTAGAAAGGATGGAGAGGAAGCTCTCTACTTGGAAACTAAATGTTTTTTCTCTGGGAGGCATACTTAACTTGATCAAGGCCTCCCTCTCGAATTTGCCTATATACTATTCGTCCGTATTCCAGTGCCTGAAATCCATTATCATCAAAATTGACAATTTGCATCGAAAGTTCCTGTGGCAGGGGAGTAGTGACTCCAGAAAATCCCCCCTTTTAAACCGGAGGGAGGTGTGCACTCCTTACAACAAAGGGGGTGCGGATATTTAGAACCTTGAGATTGTCAATAAAGCTCTCCTAGGTAAATGATTTGGAGGTTTGGGAATAGAGATGAACGGTCTGTGGCGCCAGATAGTGGCTGCAAAATACGGCACTTCTTCTCTCAGGTGGTGGACTAAAGAGCCTTCTTTCTATCAAGTGTCCTTTATATGGAAAGGTATAGCGAAGATGGCCCCTATTGTCTTTGACATGGTCTCCTACTCCCTGGGGAATGGTCACATAATTAGTTTTTGGTTGGATCTTTGGTGTGGTCCACCCATGCTGTCTGAATCTTTTCCTGGCCCCTTTGCTGTCAATCTAAACCCAAATATTCCAGTGGGAGATTGTTTATAGAAAATGAGAATGGAGGAATTTGTCTACCTCTATTCAGAAGAAATCTGTCTGACCCTGAAATCCATGAGTTTACTCTTCTTCTATCTCGCTTGTAGGAGTTCTTTCCTTCACCCAATGAGGATTCAATTCGTTGGATGCTGTCAAGCTCTGGAATTTTCTCAGTCAGATCCTTCTATTGTCACCTTGCAGCCTCTGTAGATCTAGTGGGATGCTGCCACACGGGAGTGCTTTGGTCTTATGGTGTGCCTCCAAAAGTGGTGGCTTTCGGCTGGCTCGTTAGTTAGAATAGAATCCTAACTATTGATAACTTGAAGAAGAGAGGGATGATCCTTCCTAATGCACATCTCCTTTGCTTGCGGGCAGAGGAATCCATGGACCGCCTGTTCATTCACTGCCAATTCACCTTAGATCTTTGGTGGAGTGTCCTTCTCTTGGCTGGAATATCGTGGGTAATGCCCAATTCTGTAGATCAACTTTTCTGTATCTGGCATGCGGAGCCTGGAGGTGCTCATGGAAAGAGGAAATGGAGAAACTCTCCTGTTAGCTGTTCTATGGGTTATTTGGGCTGAAAGAAACAATCATTGTTTTAGGTACAGGAGTGCGTCCTCAGCGAGGGTGTTCTCAAGGGTTCTTGTTTCTTTAGAGACTGGGCTCCTTAGCTAGTATTTCCAAGGGTTCTTACCAAACTTGGGTCTAGTTGCTGTATTTTTCTTTCGTTTAGGTGTTCCCCTGTATAGTTTTCTCTTCTTCTTCTCCTTCTTCTCCCTTTTTTTTTTCCTCTAGTTGCTGTCTCTGCTTCTGTAGTTTTCCTTTTGCTTTAATAAAATTCTCATCTTTCAAAAAAAATCAAATGGTTTCATGGATTGAAGTTTCGACTTTGCATGCTATCAATTGATACTACTCTTTGTCCTGCTCTATTTTCTTCTTGATTGTCATTGCAGATGTACCTTTTTGTAGATGATTGCTTTCTCCTTGCATTGCTACAGGGTGTTGTATTCGCTTTCTGGAATTGATTTATGGATTTCCTTTTTCAGGACAACCTTCAGGAACAACTGTTACATTTGTGATAATAGATGGATGGGTCGTAACTGCAGCATCAGTTGGTGATTCACGCTGCATATTTGAGTCTGCTGAAGGTGCAATTTATAATTTGTCAGCAGATCATAGGCTGGAAGCCAATGAAGAGGAGTAAGTTTTTCTTTCAAGTACTTAAACAATGCTACACAGTTAAAACATGTTCTCACTTTTAGGAGTTTTCTCTGTATGTTCTCACAGGAGGGACCGAATAACAGCAAGTGGGGGTGAAGTTGGTAGACTAAATACAGGTGGTGGTGCAGAGGTATGGTTTTTTTGCATGTTAGTTTCTTTATTACGTTTATTGAACTGTTGAATTGAATGCTTTCCTTAAAATTTTATTACTACAAGCGGCTGAGTCTTTTGTAGATTGATGTGTATAGCTGTATATTCTTTCTTTTATATTATCCAGAGATTTTACACACACAAATGGAGGTAATACTTCCATAGATATCCTTGTGCACACTTGAAGGTTTAGGATAATCAACAAATTTGGGAATATGAGACCAGCCATGGATCAATTCTCTGATGAATTGATCTGGTGGGTGCCAGCATTTTTTTTAAGGGATAACAAAATTTGTAATAAAAAATCAAGAAAAGATACATCAAGGGGAAGGAATTCCCATACACGCAGAAGAGCTAGAGACACCAATGTTAGCCAAAAATTTGGCCTTGTCATTCATCTCTTACCCTACATGAGTAAATGAAATGTTTAGCCTCGAGGAAAGGTGCCAAATTCGTTGAAGACGAATGACAGATTCCTTTGGCGAGGAAAGGGGTATTTCGCGAGGAGAGTTCTTTAGTTGGAGCATTGGCTGGAATCTTGTTCCCGTTGCCATTTGTTAGGAAGCATGGAAAGAAAGGAACAATCGGATTGTACATTTGTATTTTTTGTGTTCTTGTATAGTTGTCTTTGGCCTTTTTTATGAAATATCATCATCGTTTCAAAAAAAAAAAGAAAAAGAAAGAAAGGAACAATCAGATCTTCAAAAACTCCCAGATGTCTACCGAAGTGCTGATTGGTGAGGTTTAAGAATTGATTAATGAGCAGGCAGCATTATCAACCAAACTCAAAGGGTAGTCTCCAGCTGATATTCTTCAAGAGTGGTCTGGTTTAGTTGCTGCTGGCCATATCTCCACTCGCCTCCCCATAGTTTGATGCCCAGCCGCTCCAAGAATGTTCAAAATGAACTCTGGTTGAATGGAATAGGATGCAGTGTTGGGGGAATCCTCATGGACACAAGGATCCCTGGTCATTGCATTCAACAGTCCCATCTCCCACTGTGACCAGCTAAAAGCAGGTGCACTAGGGATGAGAGAAGCCCAACGCATTCTGGTGGCTCACAATTTCCTGCTGACAATGGTTGAGAGCCACGCCTCCAATGTATTTAGATGGATCAGAGATGGTGAAGAACCTTGGTCTTTGCACTAACATTATAAATGATGTCAGATTCTATTTATCCAAATTAAATATTTCGTTTTAACAAGGTGAGGTAATCAAATGATGTAGCTTTTGGCTTTGGCTTGTTAGGGCTCTATTAGCCTGGATATGCGTATCAGAACTCCGGTTCCCTTTTGGTGCTTTAGTGAATTTAATTTATTTTTGTGGTTGTTTGTCAAAAAAAATATATATAGAGAGAGAGGGGGGAAGAAGAATGACAGATTCCGTGGTTTATTCTTGATGCAGCCACCAATCATATGTCAGTTAAAGAGTCATCTTCTACTAGTGGAGGCTTGGAGAAGTCCTTAGAGAATAAATGTAGGCCTTCTCACAAAGTAAGCACCTCTAATCTAGTGGTGTTCCCAACACCAATAGTCTAGAGAAGGAGAAGCTTATATCACCAAACTCATTTCTTAGATGGCCTCCAATTCCACTGGGGTCAATGTTACCCCGGTGTGAACCATCAAAATTGAGCTTCCAGCCTTCCACCACCCCAAGGGTAGGCAATTCCTTATACTCACAATTGGGATTGGCTCTAGTTCATTGTTCTCTACTACCCAAGGTGTTCCATAATGGTAATGGTAGCTGTAACGGCCACCACGGTTACTGTTATGATACGTGGCCGTAACGGCCCCCATTTTTTTAGGGGGAAAAAATTGTTTCTAGATTGTTACAGCTGTTTCGGCCCCATAACGCGTAACGGTTATGACTGTTGCCATTACATATTGGCCATTACGGCCAATACGTAACCGTTTTTGTACACCTCACTACTGCCAATCAATCAAAAATTTTGTATCATCAATCCCCATTAAATTCCAAATGCCTAGGGGGCCATTTGATGATGCTACTAATTATTATTTCCGCCACTTTGGACAATGAAGCCTTTTTGCTATTAAAGATATGATTATTCCACTCTTTCCAAATCTCCCAACATAAAGCTAAATAGAAGCATACTGCCAAAACATCTAGAGGATGTGGTTGTTGAGCATGTTGAAAGGAAGCTCTTAGGTTGGAGGAGGTATAATGCAGGGTCATTTTCACACCGGGCTCGAGTGGGGTTGCCTGTGAGATGCAAGGGCACACTCGGGGTGGGCGGCCCGTGTGAGGCGAGTGGCTCATGTGAGGCGGAACCCATGTGATGTGGGGCCCACGAGGGGGGTTAGGCCGAGGTTCTAACCCATGCGATGTGGGGCGTGGGCTATAAGATAAAAGGATTAATTCGTCATGCTCTATCAGTTTGAGCTTTTAGAGCAAGTGGTTAATTGTCATGCATCAAAGTGGTATCAGAGCGGGAAGTCTCGTGTTCGATACTCCTCACCAGGGGTGATTAATGCAGGGGCATTTTCACACCGGGCTCGAGTGGGGTTGCCTGTGGGATGCAGGGGCACACTTGGGGTGGGCAGCTCGTGTAAGGCCGGTGGCTCGTGTGAGGTGGAACTCATGTGACGTGGGGCCCACGAGGGGGGTTTGGCCGAGGTCCTAACCCATGCGATGTGGGGCCTGGGCTATAAGATAAAGGGATTAATTCGCCATGCTCTATCAGTTCGAGCTTTTAGAGAAAGGGACCGTGTCTCAATACTTGAATTTTGTGGGAGATATGGTGGTTTGGTCTCCTTGCTTTCACAGTTGTAGGGAAGAGGAGATTGAGGACTTCGCCATGTTGCAGGACCATATTCGAAATGGAACTCCCTCTTTGCTCACTAATGTTAGGTAGAGGTGGGAGTTTGGATCCTCGGAAAATTTCATAGTTTTAAGTCATTTTGTCGTTCTTTGGTAGTGGTGTTGCAGACCGTCGTGCCCTATGCCTCCATATGAAATTACATGGGCTCTCTAATAGTGGTTTCAATCGCGTTATAAGTAGCTAAAAATGAAGTCCTAACCTTAGTTGTTGGATCCTTCTAACTAGGTGCTGGTCCTACTTCGAAACCCCGCTTCGGACTCTCACTCTTTCTCCTGCTTCGTACCTATCTATACTTGTTTTATTTTAAAAGAGACACTTCCTTGCTCCTGCACCTGAATATGTTGTTGCTTCGCTTCACGCTGCATGCAACTATAGTTCTAACTATAGATCAATTCTGAAGCAGGAAAATGATGGTCACCATCAATGGGTATTATGTGGCTTAAGACGCGGAGTTAGTAAATCATCTTTTCACCCACTAAGTTGGAGATTGAGGAGTTCACCATGTTGCAGGGCCATATTCAAAATGGAACTCCCTCTTTGCTTAGTAATGTTAGGTGGAGGTGGAAGTTTGAATCCTTGGGAAATTTCATAGTTTGGGTCATTCTGTCGTTTCCTTAGTAGTGGTGTTGCAGGCTCAAACTTGTTATGTTCACTGCCACCATATGTCATTACCCGGGCCCCCCAAGAATGGTTGTGATCGAGTTGTAAGTATCTAAAAATAAATTCCCAACTATCGACCACTTGGGAAGCAGGAAATGATGGTCAGTAGCAGCAGTATAATCTGGCTTAAGGATGCAAGTCAGTGGATCATCTTTTCATCCATTTTGAATTGGCCATGGTGGTTTGGAGAAAGTTTCTAGCCCTCTCTGAAATGAAGTGGGCAATGACAGGTTTAACAATTGGTGATTTGTTCCAAGCCCATAACTGGTTTGCTAATGGCAAAAGAAAGAGGTTTCCTTAGTTGTGGTGTGGTTGTTATGGAAAGAGCGCCATATGGGACATTAAATAACGAATCCAATGTAACCCTTTCAAAAAAAAAAAAAAAAACGAATACAATGTCAAAAAAGTTGTATGGGGTTGGATTACATCTCAGCATCCTCCGCTCCCCACCCCTGCCTTTCGTATATCCTCTTTTTTTACACATCATCATCATCTAAGCCTTATCCCAAGTAATTGGGGTCAGCTGCATGAATCATTTCTTCTATTCCACTCTATGACCAAAACTTCAGTTGGACCCACGTCCTTTTGGGCCATATATCCTCTCTTTTTTTGCGTCAATAATTTCGTGTTACTTTTTAAAAAATGAGAAATTTACAGTGCTATACTAGTGAGGATCCTTTTTAATTTATAGAATATTTAGTTTTTTGAAGTAATTACGATATATTACTGAAGCCACATATCATATTCTTTGGTTTCATCCGCACCAGCTATTTGAATATATCCTTTTTGTGTTAATATTTTTTATTACTTTAAAAAAATTATTTTTGCTAAAAAATATAAGTGCTATTGAAAAAGTATTTTATAGTGCTTACTAGAATTATTATATATTTTGTATTTTTAAGTATTAGTATTTTGAAAGATTACTGAAGGCAAAAATCCTATTTTTGGGTTTTACATCTCGAACTTGGCAGTGTTATCGGATTCTGGCACCTATGTCCCTGTCCATGCAACATAGGGGGGTTGGATTAAATCTCAGCATCCTTCATTCTCTACCCTGCCATTTGCATATATCCTCTTTGAATATATCCTTGTTGGTGTTAATAAATTTCATGTTACTTTAAAACTATATATCAGAAATTTACAGTGCTATACTGTAAGAGCCCTTTAAAAAAAAAAAATTATAGAATACTTAGCTTTTAAAGTAATTAAGATATATTACTGAAAGGCAAAAATCCTATTTTTGGGGTTTTACATCTAGAACTTGGCAGTGTTATCGGATTCTGGCACCTATGTGCCTGTCCATGCAACATAGGGGGGTTGGATTAAATCTCAGCATCCTTCATCCTCCACCCTGCCATTTGCATATATCCTCTTTTCTGTTTGGTGTTAATAAAATTGTGTTACTTTAAGAAGCATGATAAATTTACAGTGCTATACTAGTCAGGATCTTTTTTAAAATTAATAGAATATTTAGTTTTTAAAGTAATTAGGATATATTACTGAAGCCACAAATTCTAAATTTTGGCTTCTACAAGTCTAGGTACCATTATCAGATTCTAACACCCGTATCCTTGTCCATGAATCATAGATTGGGGTGTTGTATACTGATTGGGAGGGGTGCACTCCAGTTGTTATTGCTCCTATATTTGTTCTTAGATTTGGAATTTCAATAGAAATGGGGAATTTTTTTTATTTTTTATTTTGTCAAGTCTTCTAGTCAATGTTCACATGGGTGAAGAGAGATCAGTTTCTTGTTTCTACGGCCTTCATTTGGAGGATCTCTGGACCTCCCAGGGTGGTTGCTTTCAGTTGGTTAGAAGGGACAATGTTCGCCCATTAATCATTTGAGAAGCAGAAATCTTATTATCCCTAATGTGTATGTTCTTTGCCTTAGGGGTGAGGAGATGGTGGATCACCTCTTCATGTTGTGTGGTTTTTCCTCTGTAAATCAGAGGGGATTCTTCAGGTGGTTGTGAGGTCCTTTGGATGACCTATCTTTTGTCTAAAGCTTGGGGGAGTTCCTATGGTCGACTTGGAGGAAAAGAAATGGCCGGTCCTTTTTCAATAGCAATCACTGGGACAGGTTCTCCCTAAAGCTTGGAATAGATTGGGAATCATATAGCAAGATGTTCTCAAGTTGTAACCAGGAGTTCATTGATGCATATTGGGGATTTTACTCCCCCCCTCTTTTGTTGTAGGATGATTCCTCATCATCCCAGCCTTTTTGTTTGGCGTTTTGGCCTTTTGACTTCCTTGTTAATAAAATCCTTTCGCCATTAAATAAAAATAAAAATCTGTTACTTAACCAAAAAAAAATCAAGGATTTCCTGGATGGCATGTCCTTCTAACAAATCATGATCATCAACTACAACTACTATGCTATGTTGACTTGTCACTGTTCTCTGTTATGCTTCCAATAAGGTGTATCCAACTGGCAGGAGGATTGCCATCTTGCTCCATTTAAGAGTGGCAATGAATGGAGCAGGGCCACTTGTCCAAGTCAGGAGTTTTGTGATTTGTCGTATGGTCTTGATGCACAAAAGGGTGTACATGGAATTCTGATCTAATACAGTTTCCTTCATCTTCCTGTTGGCTGGAAAGCTGTGACATGATATAAGATTGGTGTATGGTGATGATTGAAACATGCAATAAAAGATTGAGAGGACCAATAAGGCATATATATATAAAAATACAAACATCGATGATTAAACTACTGTTGGCCTTGTATCTGCTCAACAATGGACATTTGACTATGACAGAACTACCCTAATTTACAGTATCATGTAAACTCCTTGAAGTTTGTAATCGCTTCTCTGACATCATGCTCAGCCGTTTTGGGCATTATATGGCTTTTTTTTTTCTCTACCTGTAGTAGCTGCATCTTAACTCACTTTTTCGTCTGCTCACTGTCCAACTACCCATCCATGTACTTTTTATATATGAGTTTTGCTAATTCCCCACCTTCATGGGGCCATTAACAATGTCCCCAAACCTTTTATATGGCGCATGGGTGACCTATCATCGATCCAAACTGTTCATTCATTTATACAACTAGGAGCAAGCCATGGCGCAAAAATCATGCTAATTAGATGATTCTATGCTTCTTATCAATAGCATGAAAATGCACAGTCAAGATTGATCATAGAAACAAAATAGGTCCAATTATCATCTTGAAACATCTAAGATAGATCCCACTTTGTAATTCTTATTATTCTAAAGTAACGCTTTGATTGATGATTCTAAACACGTGATTTATGGCATGTACACAACGGACGGTTGTAACAAGTTGGCCCCATTCAACGTCCTCATTTCAGCTAGTCATCCTATGAACATGTTGCTTCTTAACTGCCCAACATTCTATTCCATAAAGCATGGCTGGCCTTATAGCCATCCCTATAAAATTCCCCTTTCAGTTTGAGTGGTACACGTCGGTCACAGAAAACTCTAGAGGCACAACTCCATTTCTTCCAGCCTACTTGAATTCTATGGGAACATCCTTCTCAATCTCTTCACTCTTGTGAATTATTGACCCAAGATATCGAACTACCATGGAACCGAAAATTTTACATTTGGACTACTGTTTTGGTGTTCTATGCTGTTTGTATACTTAAGACTAGTTAATCATATTTTCCTCTAAAACTCTCTATGCTGGATAAATTCACTTTGATTGCCCTTATTATAAATATAAGTTTGCTTAATTTGGTAATGTTGGAGAAAAGAATTTCTGGCAAATTTGATCGTTGAGTATGGTTTTTCAGATTGGTCCCCTAAGATGTTGGCCAGGCGGCTTGTGCCTTTCAAGATCTATTGGAGATATGGATGTTGGCGAGTTCATTGTTCCTATCCCCTATGTAAAGCAAGTGAAGGTTCGCTAATCATTGTCTTTGTTATATGCATTATTTGAAATGGATGGTACAATGTTTGTGATAAATCTTTCCTTTTTCATGATCATGGACTGGTTTAACACATATTCCATCAAGATTGATCTCTGCATTTTGTCCTCAGTAATCCACTCAACCCCACCACCTGACCACCATTGCCATCATTATCGCAGCCTTGTCTCAGCTATTTGGGTCCACCCACCCAAGCACCTAAAATAAATAATTAAACTGTGGCATGCTGAATCTGCCATGCATTATATTTCATCCAGCACTTTTTGTTTAGTTTCTCATGAAATCATCAAAAGGGATTTGAGTAAATGACCTTAGCCCCCATGTTTATTGTCTTTAGTCACCTTTTATGGGACTTGATGCAGGACAATTAACACTTGCTCTAAAAGCTCGAACTAATAGAGCACGGCGAATTAATCCCTTAATCTCATAGCCCAGGCCCCACATCGCATGGGTTAGGACCTCGGCCAAACCCCCCTCGTGGACCCCACATCACATGAGTACTGCCTCACGTGAGCCACCAGCCTCACACGGGTGGGGCCTGTCTCACACGGGCCGCCCACCTCAAGTGTGTCCCCCCATCCCACAGGCTACCCCACTCGAGCCCAGGGTGAAAATGCCCCTGCATTAGGACTCCTTTCAAAGTATTTGACCAAAAGTCAAAGTTTGCAGACAATGTTATGGTACCACTGACCTTTCGTAAGAACTAAAAGAGTCCACTGACTAAAGGCAGAGTGATGCATCCCTACCTTTGTCCACAGAATGCCATAATTTCTGTACTTGATGGTGCAATAGGTCCTGTTCACCCATATCAGTACATGAGAATTCTGCTTCTTTTTTGTTAAAACTTCCCTAATTCTTTCTTTTTCAGTTCATCTCATCTTGCTTCTGCAATTTTCATGTATTAAGATCTGCTATCACTATCTTCTGATATCAAGAAATAATTCTTCTGACCATTCAAACGAGGTCAAAAGGACGGGTATTGAATTTAAGTTGCAATTCTCTTTCATGCACCATCAGCTCTGGGATATATGATAGTGGCCTATTTATTTTTATGTGCACTTAACGTCTGCCTGAATGTGAAATTGAGTTCCAGCTGCACTTTTCTGTCACCTAAATACTACTATTGTTGTTGTTACAGTTGTCTACTGCTGGAGGTCGATTGATCATCTCAAGTGGTGTTTTGGGATGCTTTGAGTTCTGAAGTGGCTCTAAGCTGTTGTCGTGGGATGCCCCCAGATGCTGCTGCTGCGCAAGTTGTTAAAGTAGTGCTACTGGACTGGATTTCCTATATGCATTGATCTTATTGTGATTATTGTTTTCTGTTGAGGCTCATCCCTTATTTTCCATTTGCAGGAAGCTGTACAGTTAAAGGGACTTCGAGATGATACTACTTGCATTGTTGTTGATATAGTACCACCTGAGAAGATGGCCCCTCCTGCACCACCACCAAAGAAGCCAGGGAAAGGGGTGTTCAAATCCATGTTCCGCAGAAAGTCTTCTGAGTCATCGTCTCAACCGGAAGACTTTCCTGAACCTCCAGATTTGGTGGAGGAAATGTTTGAGGAAGGATCTGCTGTACTTGCTGAAAGGTTTGTACTTTCTAGCAGAACTAAATGCAGTAGATGTGGTTCTTTCGAGCTCAATGGGTTCCATTGATGCTCATGTAACTGCTATTGAAGACCTTTGATTTTGGAGGATTCTCTTGCATGTTTCATTTTTGCTTATTTATTTTTATGATTATTCACTTTTAAAGGTGATATAGGCATATAGCTACTTCAAGCAAATACATTCCAGAATTATTGCACCATTTCAGGGGTTGATTATCCTTGATCATAGTTCAAAAACCCGAAAACTCAACTCCATGTCCTGTCGGGTCAGATCGACTCAAAGGTTCAAACAAGTCTTAAACTGACTTGACTTGATATTATAATATGTAACTGAAGAATATACGCAGTGTGAATAAATATTCAACATTGTTGCATATATAAATTTTTCCATTAAAAAAATAAAAAGCAAAGCTTCTACCCATGTAATGATGGTAAGGAGGCTGTGCTTCCCAAGCTCTGGCACAGACTCGATTCCCGTTGATTGCATATTTTATTACTAAAAGGCCAGGGCAGCTGACTTGGCTTGAGTCATGCCAAGTCGTATCGAGTCAACTCAATGAGTCTTGTCGAGTTCAGACCGAATCAAGCTCGTGAGCGAGTTTCCCAGAGACTTGGCTCAAGATCTTATCAAGTCAAGTTAGCTCATTTTAGAACTATATCATTGATAACTGTTTAAAGAGAGTTAATTTAAATGTCAGTCTCTTCATTTGGACCATCATTGGCATCAAGACCTTTGTGTTTGAATCTGGGTTTAGAAACTCGGCCAGATTGGCTTGTGTTCGAATAAAGGTGGACCGGTTTGCTTGAAAATCCGAAAAGCCTACCAAGCAATTCAATCCAGCAGGAACCAATATTAATGGGAACATGAACTGCTACGTACAAGCATCTTTCTTATAGGTTACATTACATGTTGCATCCTGATTACGTCACTGGTTGAAATTATTCAAAACGGCGATAGAACTGGTTGGGACTGAACTGTCCACTAAATCAGTTTTGACACCAGTCATGTGTTTAAAACTCAAGTTCGAATCCAGTTCTGTTGAGATAAGTTGACATGAAAGGTGCTACCTTTATTGATAGGGAACTGATTCTTCTAATTTAGCACTTCACGGTGCACATATATGTTAGATACTCCACAGTTTGTCAGAGAAACTAAGAATAGTTAATTTTTTGAATTGCAGGTTAGATACAGAGTATCCCCTATGCAACATGTTCAAGTTGTTCATGTGTGCAGTTTGTCAAGTAGAGATGAAGCCTGGAGAAGGCATTTCGGTACATGCTGGCTCATCACTTCCTGGAAGATTGCGTCCCTGGGATGGTCCCTTCCTATGCGCAAGCTGCCAAGCAAAGAAAGAAGCCATGGAAGGGAAAAGGCCGTTAGGAGGTAAGATTCCTTTTTTTGTGTGTGCTCACATGCATGTTAGGGTTGGAGCTATGATTTCCTTACATGCTGATTATTTCCAAATATTCATTTACAGCGACTGCCAAGTTCTTTTCTTTCTTACTTTTCATTTGTAAATTCAGATGGCGTAAGACATAGTACTGGAAGTGAATAGCCACTCCCCTCACCAGCCACATTGTGCATATAAATTGGCGCTAACAGTGGTATTAGAGCTGACCAGTATGGTAAATTCAGAGCCCAAACATTAATTATGTTCTCGTTCACACGTGACTGGTGTGAGCATGCGGATCCATTCGGACAGCTATTCCAGGATTGAATATTGCAGAGACATGTATCCATTTTGCTGATCTCTCGAATTTACTGGGCTGAGTTGAACAAGTCAGATCTGAGCTTCATTCCATCAAAAAGCTGTATTCTTTGCGGGAGCATACAATGAGCTTCCCCTGACAGATTTCCAGCCATTGATGAGTTCTCACTTGTGCAGTACCCCCCCAAAAAGGGTTTGACATAACTCTCTTCTTTCTAGGCTTGCTTCCATTTATGTGTGTATCATTTCTGATAGAGTTTGATTGAGGGAAGCCTTCATTGATTTGTAATATTATGATAGAGAGTTGGGTGGAAGTATCTACAAAATTCCAGCCAACTCAAGAAATATATGTTGAATAGTGGTTGCTACAAACCCAACATGTTGAACGATTAAGCCATGCACTCAAGATTTTTTAATTCATTTTCGAACACTTGGTAGGGAAAGAAATGATTTCAACTTGCATGTAGAAGAGACGTGGTTGCATTTGAAACTCTGCTTGAAAAGGATGAGAACTCCTTCGGGAGAGATCTTCCTGCCTTCAGTGCACATTTCATGTGGGGATGAGATCCTCTACCAGAAGCGCTGGATTATCATTGCCTAAACTCTTCATATAAGTGGCACGTGTTTGTTAGTCTGAACAGTTCACTCATAAACAGCTCTCAACAGGACGATATATGATATGCCAAAAAATCACGGTGATTTTTGGCAATCCTTAAAAAAAATAAAATAAGGAACTTGCAAAAAACACTGATCAGATTTTAGTGACTTTCCAAACCAATTTGTGTAGTGATTAGGATTGCCCACCTGTTGTGAAAATTATACCCCCATGTATTCATGGTTTCCCATTACATGGATCCAGATAATCACACATGTTGTTTAAACAAATATAAAAAATGTGGGCTCCCAGTAGTGAAATTTCAGTCATTCTTTGTCCAATGCAAGGTGCTAAGACTGCATTAGTGGACTAAACTTCACCACCGAGATTGTGAAAACAAATGATGGATAATGCACCTAGCTTAACCATGCTAAGTAGAAGACTTGCATCTTTTGTCCATGATGTCTGGAGAGAGGTATGATGATGGTAGTTTCTTTTGACGTTCAAAACTGTTCTAGGAATTTCTGCAATGAAAGCTGCTGTTTCCAATTACCTTAGTAAGGTGGGTAATTGTCCTGAAATCTTGTAGAAAATTTCTCCAAAACGTTGTAGCTCATGACAATTGGACAAATCGCTCTTGAGATTGCGACCATAGAACCTGCTCACCTGCTTGATGGTTGGAAACTTATTTTTCTTTTTCCTTTTTTGTTGGGGGCACGTGCTATCTTTTCGAGAACCTTTATATACACAATGCACATGAGTGTTCAGTTTTTTGGAAGCATTTGAAGCATTACATCTCTGCCTCAGATGGTATGGGCTGAAAAGGCTACTGGAGAAAACTCATCACAGTCCGTCCAAGTAAGGGCCTGACTTCAGGGCCTTCTGGTTCTTAGTTTTTTAGGCCCAATCAACAAATGGGCTGATCCAAACCCAGATTTTATGAAATTATTGAGGCCCAGACTGAGGCATGACCAGGCCCATTTATGACCTGTCAACAGGGGCGGCTCAACATTTTTGGGGGCCTTAGCAAGTCATAAAAATGAGGCTTTTTAGTTTTAAAAAATTTTAAATTTTAATAAATTAAAAATTAAACCGTAAATTTGTTTCTTGCCTTTTTAGATGCAAAATGAAGTTAGAAAATTGAAGTTATAATTTATTTAGAAAAATGATATTATAATTTAATTTTTTGAGAACTTAATTAGCAATAAAGTAGGTTGTTGTGGTCCTAAGTTTTAGGAGAAGAATTTATTGGGATGATGCTATTATTTTGAAAAGAGACGATAGAGTTAGATTGTTATTATTGATAGTGCTAGTTTCTAGGTTTGTTTTTATTTTCAATTTCAAATTTGTAAACTAATTTTTAAATGTTCCTATTTTGTAGGCCTTTCAATAAGTTTTATTTCAAAAATTTTAGGCTTTTTTTCTTCTTCTTTTTTTTAATTTTAATTTTGCTATAATATAGGAGTTTCATAATTAAGAAATTTTAATTTTGCTATAATATAGGGCCTTCATAATTAGGGGGCCTTTGGCGATTGCCTCACCTGCCTACCCCTTTGAGCCGCCCCTGCCTGTCAAAATGGATAGGCATATGAATTTCAGTCTTAACAAATGGGCAGGGCACGCCCCAGGCTGACAGTAGAAGGGGAGAAGGGCATGTACAGTTCCAGTTAAGTACTTAATGTGTCACCCACATTCCTACCTCTTATACATCTGCAGCTATATTACCAGGTCAGCCCAATGGCCCAGCTCAAAACAGTTCAAAATCTAGGCTGAGGCCAACCCCAGGCCCGGTAAGGTATGTTACTTATAAGCAAGGATTAGCGTAGCTCAAATGAGAATGTTGAGATGGATGAGTGGCGAACCAATAGTCAACAGAAAAAGAAGGCTGAATGGTTTGGCCATGTGAACAAAGACCAAGAACTACACTAATTAAGGGCTTGTTTGTTTCCCCAATTACCAAGGTAATATAAAAGAAATGTGCAACTACTACAAATTACTTCACCCTCTCTTGACAACATTGGCATTGACTATCAATTCTCATGTTTGGTTTATTAACAATAAAATTATACTGTTGTTTGAATTATCAAAGATTTTCACAATAATGTTATGAATAAGTGCAATGATTACTTCACAATAATACATATGCATTTTGACCATGATAATGATGACAGGATTTATCCCAGTGAAACAAGTACAATAGCAGAACATGATTCACATAGTGGAACCCAATTAGTTGGGATAAGGCTTAGATGATAATTATGATGATGAGCACCAATCACAAATCCAATGACAAACGAGCAACACAAATTTAAGTACCACAAAAGCAAAGTTACACAAACAATGTGCATAAGCAATACTTGTTATAGTGCTATAATATTAAAATAAATTTACAAGAAAGTCATGATAAATCAAGGCAGGTTGGCCTTCACATTTGATCAACCAAATCTGCCCTCTGCAAGATCTTTCGCATGAACTATTCAACCAAACCCACTTCCCACCATAATGGACTTTTCAAATTACTGCCATCAGCCTCAGCTTGAAGATTGCATTCATAATGGACAATTACAAATATTACTCGGAGAAATATTATTTAACTTCCACAGGCCAGACATTCTTCTCGATTTTCCAAGGAACAAACACCTGGGCCCTTTTGGCTTCAAGATCATCATCCATTGTCTTAGCTTTTTCCTGCATACTCTCCAAATATTCATGGATGTCAGCTAGGAAAATTATGCTTAAAAAGATAGACTAGTAAAAAAGAGCAGGGGAAAAGCCTGGATTTAATTTCCTAACTTCCACGGACAGCACAAAAGGCTCGCCCCAAAATAGATGTGAAACATGTTTCTGGCCTTACTGTACATACATAACTTGTGATTTGGGTAATCAAATAACAAACAGAAGCCTACTTAACACAGGCTCAGTTTTGCACAGCACCAAATGACAAGCCTGTCTGGTTGGCTCAATTCCAGGCCCTTATGCAGTTTGACCGTATTTCATAACACACCCGAAAATAAAGCAAAATGGACAACTGCTTTTACCTTGAGAACAGAGGTATCCACAGTGATTTTTATTGCATCTGCCGCAGCCCGTGTTCGCAGATATACATCCCAGTTTTCAGGCCCTAAAAGAAAGATTCATAAAGAATTACATCTTGCCATAAGTTTTGAAAGAAATACACCACGTAAATCTCAGAATCACCAAGCATTGCACATAAGCCAGAAACCTATTATCGTTTACCTTGGACCAAGCATAGAAGTGCAA
>JAJHSJ010002511.1:0-45066 GCA_021015155.1 Magnolia officinalis | reverse complement strand
CACACAAATTCTACCATAGTCCACTCCTCCATTATCAGCGGAGCCGCAAATGCTATAGTCTTCTTGCGGCTCAATGGGTCTGCCACAAGGTTGGCTTTGCCGGATGGTAGGAGACCTTGAACTTGAAGTTTTTCAAAGTTTCCGTCCATCGCGTCGCCTCATATTCAAGTCCCTCTGCGTGAATATGTACCTGAGGCTCTTGTGGTCGCAAAAGAGCTTGAACCCCTCTCCATAGAGGTAATGTCTCCAGAGCTTTAATGCAAAGATGACCACCGCTAACTCCAGGTCATGCGTAGGGTAGTTTTCCTCGTGTTTTCTCAACTGTCGCAATGCATAGGCAATCACCCTGTCCTTCTGCATAAGGACACAACCCAACCAACACGAGACGCGTCGGTGTATATTGTATACTTGAGCCCTTGCTCTGGAAAACTAGCACAAGGGGGCGGACGTCAACTTGTCCTTTAGTTCCTGAAAAGCTGCTTCTGCCTTCTTATTCCAGGCAAACTTAAGATCCTTCCGAGTCAGTTGAGACAACGGTCTGACTATCTTAAAAAGTCCCTAATGAATGACGGTAGTAGCCTGCCAGGCCAAGAAAACTCCTCATTCAGTAACCGAACCGGGCTGCTCCTAGTCCTGAACTGTGGTCACCTTAGCGAGGTCCACAGCTATTCCTTCCTTGGACACCACATGTCCCAGGAACTTGACGTCTTCTTTCCAGAAGTCACACTTCTTGTACTGGAGCAAACAACTGGTTCTTCCTTAGAGTATCAAAGACTGCTCGAAGGTGCTCCTCGTGATCTTCCCGACTCTTGGAGTATATCAGGATGTCATCTATAAATATACGATGATGAATCGTTACAGATATGACCGAAACCCCGGTTATCAGGTTCATGAATACGGCGAGGGTGTTTGTGACTCCAAACGACATCACAAGGAACTCGTAGTACCCAAAACTGGTCTTAAAGCTGTCTTCTACACGTCTTCCTCCCTGACGCGCAACTGGTGATACCCTGACTGTAAATCGATCTTCGAGAAATACTGTGCCCTCTTCAACTGGTCGAACAGATCATCTATCCTGGGTAAATGATACTTGTTCTTTACTGTCACTTGGTTCAACCTGTGATAATCAATACACAATCGCAGTGATCCATCCTTCTTCTTCACAAATAACACAGGGGTTCCCCAAGGAGATACACTCGGTCATATAAAGCCTGCATCCAACAGATCATCGATCTGTTTCCTCAGTTCCTCCATCTCACATGGAGGCATGCGATAAGTCGGAAGAGATATAGGTGTCGCACCAGGCACTAGATCAATGGTAAAATCGATCTTGCCTGAGGAGGTAATCCGGATATCTTCCTGAACACGTCCGAAAAAATCCTGAACTACTGGCATGCTCCAAGTGTCGGATCATCAACACTCTCTAGCAAGGCAGCATAACAACTAATGCGGTAATACCAACTGACCTGCACTGAGAATGTAAAGGTCGTGCCCCAGGTCCATGAGTTGTCACCACCCTAGCATCACAATTGATCTCTTCCCTCATCTCGGTGAGCCAATCCATATCGAGGATCACATCGTAATGATATAGCGGGGCAATAATCAGGTCGACGAGTACTGTTCTGCTCCCTAAGTCTATTAAACAACCCTTACACACATGGTAGTATCTGAGAAAGTCCCTGTGGCGGTAAGGAGTCGCAACCCAACCATAGGATTAGTTTTCCAACCCTAGTTGCTTGACTGCCGCGCATGATATTATAGAGATAGTGGACCCAGTGTCTACCAGTAAGAAGACTGGTGTACCTTGAACATGTGTCGTGACTTCAAAAGTCATCGGTGCTGTAACTGCTGTCTCGGATGCCTCTGCTCTGCTGCAAGTGAGTGCACCCGAGCCTGTTGAGAACGGTTCGGCTGCGGTACCATGGGTCGCTGAGGGAGCCTAAATCGAGGTACAGGTGGCCTGTAAGAAGGCTGTACAGGTCGTACACAATGTAGAGGTGGAGCCGAGATAGCTGGTGGCATCTGACGGTTAATCTTCTGAGGGGGCATGAAGCCGTTGTCCCTCATCCTGGTGAAGCAGTAAGTGTCAGCATGGCCTGACCTCTTACAGTAGGTGCACCATATATCGGGTCGCCTTGGCTGTGTCGGTGGAGCGGTAGCCGAGGAAGAGAATCTGCTCGCGGCCTCTTGCCGAGGAACGACCTGCTCGGCAAATCTGGTCGAGGCCTAGGAACCATAGGTACACGTGTATGGGATAGCCTGTCCCCATCCTCTTCAGCTAGCAGAGACATGCCCACTAGCTCAACATAGTTGGATATGCTAGCGCAACACATCTTCGAGCGTATCTCGGGTCGCAGACCCTCCGAGAATCACCGCATCCTCATCGGCTCATCCGCTAGTATCAGAGGAGCGTACCTAACTAGCTCTGTAAAGCGGTTCTCGTACTCTGCCACAATCATTCCTCCCTGATGGAGGCGAAGGAAGTCACTCTCCTTCTCATTACGATACGTGAGGGGAAAGTACTTCTCATGGAAGCGAGTCTCAAAGGCTTCCCATGTCCATACATACACAGCAGGCACTGTCCATAGGATGTTGTCCCACCAGAGACTGGCCTCCTTCGCAAACATGCACGTAAACAGTTCAACCTGCTCTGCCTCAGTGCAGTGCAGTGGCTTCAACATCTTAGAGATGCAGTCAAGCCAATACTCGGCCTCCTCGAGTCGGTGAGTACCCGTAAAAGCAGGAGGTCGGAAGCACTGAAATCGTTCGAATAAGCTGCTAGTACCCACATTCCCAGCAGGGTGCATAGGTGGTGCAGGCGGAACCACAATCATGTTCTAGGCAAGGGCCCCAGCAATGGTGGTCCAAATCTACTGCTGAATGCATAAGGATCATCATCTGCTCCAACCTATCAGGGGGGGAGCTGCCTGAGGCAAGTGAGGCGTCGAGGTAGACGCACAGTTCTACTCAGGAACTGGTGTTGCAACAGGTGTCGACCCATTTATGGGGCCAGTGGCCGGCTGAGAATCCGGAATAGTCTTGTGATTCGGGCCAAACTGGGGTCCATATGGCTATCGCTTAGGGGAGGTGCCCCGTCAATCAAGTCGCCAAGTGTAAGACGTGTCGTACTCCGTGTGGCCTTAGGTGGCATTCCCTATATACAACATAGGGCGCAACGTATGTGAGATTTAACATACAACACTCAATTCTCAAGTATTCTACACATTTTATAACAAAAGGAGCCACATGTATTTCATTTAACCAAAATTGTCACAATACATGAGATGTAGTATTACATGGATCATGACAGAAGATGCATGCAAGTTAATCTAAATAAGGTTTCAAACACCAAAACATATCAACCACTCTATCGAAGTACTAAGCCTATCAAGGCTATACATAGTAACAGGAAAACAAGCAACCAAGCAAACTAAAAGACGACTATATGTATGACTAGTCATCTGAACTGGCGATGGTGGAGGTGCACCCTTGTCCTACATACAGCACATGATAGCCCTCAAGGTACGAGATACTTTGTTGAATTTTCGCTTCACGAAGGCCTAATTCTCTTCAAGCTTAGCTCGGGTCTCTCTGACCTCCTGTCGCAGGGCAACCTAGCCCTCCTCTATCTAAGCCAAGCGGGCTTCTAAAACAGCCCGATCACTGTCGCGCTCATGTGTAGTAGGAGGAGAGCCCTCATCAGTGTCTTGGGCCTCCTCTTCTTCCTCTTCCTGTTCTTCTTCTTCCTCGCTTTCTTCCTCCATCTCATCTCCGCCTTCTTCATCACTCTCCTCCTCTTCACTTTTCGTCTCATCCTCACTCTCATCGAGTCGGGCTTGACGTTGTCGTGGCCTGGTATTCATGTTATTGAGAGTAGTGTCGTTGATGAAATGGATCGGCGCATGCCTTTCAGAGCCAAGTTTGTAGCCGAATTCATGTGCAAGCTTGCATATAAGTCAGCCAAAAGGGAGTGAAATGTCTGTCCTAGGAGATCATGTAGTCTGAACTATCTGTAATAGTACATACGTAGGCAGGCACAACTTGTCTCCTTGCCTAGCTCTGTATAGGAAGTCTACCATCAGACGCGTGCATTCACTGCGATTGCTCCACCTAGGATACACGTTATGCGTGAAGATGTGGTGGAGCAGGCGGAAGTCATGAGTCATCTTGGTCACTGAGAGGAAGTTGCCTCGATTCCAGTGGACCAATCGGCCACAAAGAAATTGCGTACGTCGATCTCTTTCACGTACACTCCTGAGACTCTTCTCGCTAGCATGAACCTCCCCACACGGCTTTCCCATGACTCGGGCTAGCAAGTTTACGTTGACAATGGTGTCCCGCCTTCCCACGGGGATAGAGAACTGTAGAGGCTCCAACAGTGGCTCTCGTATATGGGCGTAGAAGGATCGAACAGTGCTCTCATTCGCACGAGTCTTGCCCTCAAATATAGGACCCTCTCCGGATTTCACCAGGCGGTTCATCACCAGATAAAGCCCAAATAGTTTCTCATCCACGTGTGCTTCAAAGAGAACCCTACGGTCTTGAAACCTTCCATGTGCCATATCCGCCAGTAAAGCTCTTTTGAGAGGAAGCTGGGGAATGAGGTCCCGCTTCATCATCTTATCTCCCGATCGACGCTTGAACTTGCTGCGGTGCCTTTCTACCTCCTTGAACGGGCAGGGCTGCTAGGCCCGACTCCATCCGTGGAAGCCCTCTTCTTTCCCATGAGGGAAAGGAGTGTCGAGAGAGAGAATATAGCCGTCACGAGCTCAAAAAGAGCCATTTGAGTGAAACAAGATGGAGGGATAGAATGGGTTGTTGGGCTTTGAGATTTTTGAGACACAAAGTAGGGTTTGTGTGCTCAAATGGAAAGAAATGAAGGAGATAGGAGATGGGTTTGAGGGATATGATGGAGAATGGGTATGTAGTGATGAAAGAAGAGGATATGAGAATGGAGGGGAGATTTGAGAGAGAAAAATGAAATTTTTGGAAGTTTAAAAAGCTTAGAGGGGTAAAAATGAAGGAAAGGAAGCAAATGGGGTGAAATAGGGGGTCCCCACACAATTTTGTGGGCCCCACATGTGTGTGAAACCATCGGCTCGACCGGCCCAGCGCGGCCCAACAGGCCCGCTGTCCGTGGACCACGAGGCCTCGTCCTAGGCACGATGCCATCGCGGTCCGCTGGACCTAGGGCGATGGCATCTCCCTAGGGGTGATGACATCCCCCGGGGGTGCCGAAAATGTAGGACCCACCTCGGGTCCCACTATTTTATGTGGCTCAGGCCCTCGAGCCCGTTTGATGCGGTTTTTGGGTTTCATCTCGCGTATATTCACGCCTTTAAGGTTGTTTGAGTGTGGGATAGGTTGAATTCTCATCTAAACCCGTCGATTGACGGTCTAGAAAGAACTGGGGTCACCTCGTATGATCACAGATGCATACGGGTCCCGATTTCAACGGTCAGTTTCACCTGTCAGCGAAACTGGGAATCTTACGACTATTTTTACGTTTCACCGCTCCCTCCTAATCAAAGTACGTCAGTGTGCGTCGTGTTACCATAACCCAGGTCCAGTTCAATCCAAATCATACTCTGATACTAACTTGTAACGCCCCGAAAATCGGGGGTCGAGCAGAAGCTCAACTCCCGAGTTCCAATGCATCACTTATGCAACATAGATAATAATGATTAAATGTTGTCTGTGTTAGTGCATTAAACATGAGTGAGATTATACCAAATCAGCATATCATACTCCAGAGACAGTTAAATTACGCAAGCGAAAGACTGTGATAAATATATAGAGCATATAAGTGATTGTAAGTCCCCAGAGTATGAACATGTCACTAGGCTGAATAATTACATGTATAGTTCCAAAATACATAAAATGATAAAGTATAATGTTATCTAATCCATATCCCTATAGCCCCGGTGACGCAACTCCAGATCTACATAGACCCGCCAGAGAGTTGCAGATAGGAGAATTCCTCGTCGTCATAGAAGGCAGGCTCCGTGTCGTAAGCCTCGCCGTCATCTGAAACTACAATAGGGTCTGGTTGGTGTTTTAAAACACCGTCCCAGAGTGAGAGTGAGTGATCAACTCAGTGGAGCTATAAGGCAAAGGTTAAAATGTTATCAATTCAATCAAGCAGTAATGATAAAACAGTATAACAATCATGTTCTAAGTACTCTTGTTAATGCAAGGACGAAATGCGATAATGATGTATGCCCTCTCCTGCACTCCCTCTACGACATCATCTCACGGTCGCGTATGCGACACTCTCGCTGTGCTCAACTCCAACGCCAAAGGCACATGCAATGCGGTGCATGTGCGTGATTAGCCAAGTTCTTAATTAGACTTATTCATATAGCAGGTTTGGGAAGCTAAGGTACCTCCCTTTATATCATTGACCCAAACAATGGTCCATCTAGGGTCGTCAATCCTAGTTAGTCCCATACGATGGCAGTTCCAGGTCGCTACGAAGAGGCTCATCACCTCAGCGCAGGCCTAGTTTATACTCGAGGTCACTACGGAAAGGCTTGTCACCTTAGTGTAGTCCTAGTGTATACTCGAGGTCACTACGAGAGGCTCGTCACCTGATCGTAGGTCGACAGCTCGAATACAATGTCCCATACACCACCATATTCAGCTCATGAGTTTGGGTTGCTCACTGGTCACTACGGGGAGGCTCGTCACCCCAGCGTAGGTCGACAGCTCGACCACAGTGTCCCATACACAACCATGTCCAGTTCATGAGTCTTAGCGGATCGTGGTACCAAGTTTAACGGGCTTTGCACTGGTAAGTGGTACCTTAGATTTAAGCAGTAACGTCCATACATGGTAAATACACATTAGGCCAATCGGGTTACTTGACAAGCTCGACTGGTACGAACGCATGTTGAATCGATCGGCATGGAGCGCGTAAACACTCCGCGTGGCCTAACCACTGTCGACGATCAACGTACGACTCGGATTCATCGAACGTGTCTAATGTGGCTAAACTGATTCAGCCACTCGATCGGAAGTCGTTACCGATTGCCTGGACTACGTCGCAGTCCCAATCACACTCAAATACAGTAGTCATTCATATGTGATAGTGAAATAACATTTAACAACCAATTCAAATATAAATCTCATTTGAGCATTTTAACAAACACATAGTGCACATGTTATCATACATAGGCATTTCATCTATAAATCACGTAGTAACAATATAGGTTACATGAAGGAAACTGTAACTATAGATACGGTAGTTGATGATCCTATCTCAACGCCCTTATTAAATACATTTCAACAAGCAACTTCTCACTTAGACATTTTATCAAACACTTAGACTACACATATCAACATACATGTAATAAATTAGTTATAACATATATTATGACAATCATTTCACAAGGGAGTTGCGACACATACAACAACAATCATATATTCTCAATCAATAATCATGGCAAGCACAAATCATAATTCCATATTCATTCAAACATTTCAGCAAACACATGGAATGCATTATATTCAACATAGTTCATATATGTGTAGTATGTGGAAAATATCATATCTAAGTACATGTGGAAGCAATCAAGTCAGTCATAAATCATTAACTGACATTGAAAGCCTTAAAAACCATAACCTAAACGTTTATAGTCCGCACCTTTCGTCGGTAAACTCGTATGGAACTTAGTTCGAACACTACGCCTCTGTCTACGGGCACAACGACTGCCTAAATCAATGAAATAGGTTAGCTATTTCACCAATACCTCTATTTAATCCCTAAAACAGATTAGGGTTAGGATTTCTTACCCAAAAATTAAGTCAAAATCGCCGGTGTAGCGATATAGGTAGGATGATTCGGCATGTGGAGGGTGGGATCGAATCCCAGCAACGATCTCTCACTCATCTCTCTCTTCTCCTCACTCTTTCCTTCTCTTTTCTCTCTTATCTCTCTTAGGGTTTTGGGAATTCGTATGGAATGAGAGAGGGGTGGATAGGCCCAGAACTGGTCTCAATGGCCCCAGGGCCATGATATACTTACGTTATAGCCAAAGAGTGGCTGTTTAGGGCCAACAGAGCTCATCTGGAGGCTCATTTTCTACATACGGTCCAACGAAAGTTCCCTGACAATGGATCTATATCAGGTTAAGTTTTCGGTCCGATCGGATTTATGGATCGACCGTGGAGGACCAGCTTCAGTTCAACGGCTATCGTCACTCGATCAGGGCCACAAGTGCACTGACATGTGAAGGGAAATTTCCTTGATCGGAGGTGTAGTTGGGTCAGGATCTGATGGTCTGAAACTTTAAATTTGGCTTGCAAGTGAACGGCCCAAATTACTTAAGTTTGAGTTCATTTTCTAAAGGCGTTTCTCACACACTTCGTTCTGGGCTCAAGTTGTATGATTCTGGACACGATTGGGACTTGATTTCCGAGATGGTTGTCAAGCCCAGTAAGGTGGTCATAACCGTATAGTTTCGCGGTGGTAATCGGACTTTCGACGCGCGGTCCAGGTCCGATACGGAGTTTCAATGTACTCCCGAGAGCAACTGGGTTTTGAGATTGATCCTAGGTTTTTAAGTAATGTAGCGTTAACGATTCTACTGGTTTTGGGTCTTGCAGTTCGCATAGAAAGCGGTTCAAGCTAATCCGCTTATCAATTCAGTTTAGTACTTAATTAATATTCGTCTAATTCCTAAAGGATTTGGTCTTGGGTGATTTCTCCCTGAGGTGGTACTCGGGTCTTTGTAAGGATTTTTCTGAGACGTTACATATTTACGTGTATATATGCGCAACCATACATCATGAACTCTCAAATCATTCCTTTAATGTGGCCACTCGACTCTTAATCAAACCCACACCCCACCTTAGGTCGTTGACCTAAAGGATGATGTGGATGCTCTCCAGACATCTCTAGTGGGGCCCACAAATTCTCATATATAAAAAGAAAGAAATTAACAATCGCGTTACCTTGCATGCGTTGGGAAAGGAAAGCCAAGTCCTTGTTTACCTCTACCCCCATCGTCCATCAGTAGCAAGGCCCACCATCGTGATCAGGACTGTTCATTAGCAACCCCAGGAACGTTTAACGGTGTGCTTTTCCCCTTCATTATTTTCTATCATGCAGCCCACTTAAATTATGGATCTGCCTCATCTGTTAGCCCATGTCCTAGCATAATCTGGAAAAACAAATG
This sequence comes from Magnolia officinalis, assembly GCA_021015155.1. NCBI lineage: Eukaryota > Viridiplantae > Streptophyta > Magnoliopsida > Magnoliales > Magnoliaceae > Magnolia > Magnolia officinalis. Next base: position 35,887 of record JAJHSJ010002511.1, on the reverse strand, counting down.
AATGAGTGGATTTCTCCTAAACATCCTAATGGACCCCACCTAGCCACACTGACGGTCAGAAGCCCATTTGAGGGCATCTTCTAATTTCCTTTAGCAAGTAGCGTGTGATAGCTGAACCCTTCGAGTGAAGAGCCCCCTACCCATATGCCTTTAACACTCCAACTGGTGGAGCCCACAAGCTTCCTAGGGATGATCTAGGCCATCTATCCGAATTAGAGTGAAGAAAAATGATGCAAAATGAAATTTTCCATTGAAATTGACTCATCTTCCCCGCCGAAAAACCCATCACTATCTGATATATTTTGGACCTTGGATTTGGGTTTTAAATTATCCTTGGGGGTGCATTAGAATGTGCAATGATGAGAAAATCTAAACATAGTAAGAAAACTCAGTTTAGACTCGGCGTATGTGTAAAAGATGTAATGCGGAGGCATGCTAGTGAACTTACAAGGACTCCTTGTGCAAATACGGCTCTAAAACTTGCTTTAAAGCATATGTGTGTGACTATGATGGTACACCAGTAAGCCTTTAGAGAGGAACTTGTGTGAGAAATCAAGAGGAAGAAATCAAGTGAAGAGAGGGATAAATCCAGTAAGTCGCCAAACTCGCTGCTTGCTTCTCAGCATCCGTTTGTTGGACATGTTACTGGAGAAAAACAGAGAGGAGAGGAGAGGAAAGGAGGAAGAAGAAGAAATGGGGAAAGAAAATAAAGAGAAAAGGAAAATCTTGATTATTGAGTCAACTCACCTAGTCAACCTATTGGATTTCTGAAATCAAAGGTGCTCTATCTTGGGTTTTCCTTAAAAGATTGAAGGTACTCTGCCTCGGGTGTTCCCTAAAAGATAAAGGGTGTTCTACTTGGGGTTGGCCTAAAAGATCAACAATATGGGTGCTCTGCCCTGGATTACTCCTAAAAGATCATAAAAGGAAATGATATTTATTTAAATTGTTGTTCATGAGTATTCACAACTTTTAAAGTATTCATGTGATTTAATGTCTTATTACACATGCTTTGATTTCTACTTTATAATTCAAGTATATGTTGTACTTATGTATTGTTGATATGAATTTGGAAATTCCAAAATTTGGGTATGAGATGATCCCACTTATCTATCTTGCTCACCTCCGAATATCTTTTCAGGTATCGAGCTAGAGTACTATGAGAGTAGAAGCCACCCGTTCAAGGTTGGATAGATTGTAATGCCTTCATTTTTTAATTTAAATGTCATGCCAAAATTTCAGAAGCTTCTCCCATTATCTCTCGAGATATATTTATTCTTTATTTGATTATCATATCAAGTATCCGCACAAAGTATGAAAATTTGACAACGGAAATAAATGCAGGAGATATATCTAGAGAAAAAAGGAGAGACAAACCGAAACATGCATATGTATTTAAATTGGAATAAGTGAAGACATTACAATCTATCCAACCCCGAATTGTCAAATAATAGGACAATTTGATAATTTATATGCCTACTTCACTCTATCTATGTTTGGCAACATAGAAATCTTCAAATGTATAAATGATTATCTATCTATCTTCACCTCACCACTTTATATAATTACAAAATGTAATGCTTTCCTAAATGACTATACTTGTCTAATTGTTAAAATTAGTCACTCGTTTAAGGTTGGATAGATTGTAATACCTTCATTTTCCAATTTAAATGGCATGTCAAAATTTTGACAGCATCTCCTTTTATCTCTATAAATATATTTTATCCTGTATTTGATTCCCATATTAAGTATACATATAAAGTGTGGACATTTGATGATGAAAATAAAAGTAGAAAATATATTGAGAGAGAAAAAGGAGAGATGAATTGGAACGAGCATGCATTTAAATTACAATAAATAAATATTTACAATCTATCTAACCCTGAACTGTCCAAAAATAAGATAATTTGATGATTTCTATGCATTTAAGAACCACTGCATCTATGTCTAGCAACATGTAAATCCTCAAATAGATAGCTGATTATCTATTCTTACAACCTCTTTTTATTTTATTTTATTTTATTTATTTTAAATCTAACAATTAAAAACAATCTAACAATCCAAAAATAAAATATAAAAAATAACATAACAATTTAACAAATTAACAATTAAAAACAATATAACAAATTAACAAATTAATAATCTAACAAATAAAAAACAAATTAACAAACTAACAGATACATCCATCCAATCATCCAACCATCCATCCATGCATCTAACAACCCAATCATCCCATACATGATCCATCCATTCATCCAAGCATCCCTGCCTCCCATCCACCCATCCTGATCCAACCATCCATCCATACATCCAGTTAGTCATCCATCCATTTAATTTAGATTGTATAATTTATAATTATATATAATATATTATACAATAATATTAATATATGTAAATATATAATATATTTTAACATTATTTAGGAGTTTATAATATTATTATATAATGTATAAATATATATTATAATTACATTATTATATAATTATTAATGTATATTACCTTAAAAGGGTTGTATATTAATATAATATATACCTTATATATATTGTATATATAATGTAAAATATATATTATATCTAATATATATATATATATATATATCTATATATATATATATCTATATATATATATATCTCTATCTATATATATATAAATTTAATATAATATATACTGTACACAAGGTCATTGGTCAATCGGGCTGCCACAGTTAGCCAATGACAGTGGCCAGGCAAGGGGATAGAGAGAGGGAGGAGGAGGAGAGTACCTGCTTTACTCATCGCTTGGTGCTCGCCATATCGGAGACAGAGAAAAGTCGCTAGAAACGGGTGGGGTGCTGCATGGTGCTCGTCAGATCGGAGAGTCGAAGGCTGGACGCTGGAGAGAGAGGAGAGGAGAAAGGGGGGGTGGCCAGGTGGGGTTCGAAGTTTGGACGGGCGCTCGACAGTGGTAGGGGAGCACTCGAAAGGATTAGGGTTTCTAGACGACTGGGTATTTATATACTCGGTCGAATAAGTCGAATCGAGCTAAACCAAGTTGGGTTCGAGCCTAAGACCGAGTCGAGTTAAGTCAAACTCAGTCTAGCTTGGACTTGACTCAAATTTTTTTGAGTACAAAAAAATGAGCTCGACTCAGCCTGAACCTAATTTTGATCCGAGTGGAGTTGAGCTTTAACTGAGCGAGTTATTCGAGCGGACTCGGTTCATCTACCGCTCTAATCCACACTAACTGGTTCAGATCTTGTTGGTTATAGGTCGTCTTGGTCTGAATCTTATTCTTAAAGACATAAATCCAGATCCAGTCAGGCTCAGGTACCCATTATAGTCATGCTCTTTGGATCTAGGCTTTGAGTCAAGTACAAAGCATTTACATGGTTTAGCCCACCCAATGGATGGATTAGATTGCACACACATGCACCAATTGACACATGCAAGGTGTGTAAATGGTATCCTTAACTGTGCATAGCTTAGGAAACCTTATTCCGTTTTCTTTTTTTAGAATAATCAATATGCATTTGATTTTGTATAATGCTGCCATAAAATTAGTTGGACCCGACTCGACTTTCACCGGGTCGAAGCCCATGGACCGGACGTGAACCTGACTGGACCCGAATTTAAATGGGTTGCAGAAAGGGAAGCCCCAACCCAAGCTGAATTACTGACGGGTCAAAAAAATACTTGGATATAGGCCTGTTAAAATTGGGTTGGGTCCACAGAGTAAACATGGGTCCGGGTACCAATTGACAGCTCTTCCACGCATTCAAGATAACGAAAATGTGTTTTGTCTACGCTATCCATCCATTTTGGATCATTATTTTGTTAGCAATGGGCCCAAAAATGACGCAGATCCAAATCTCAGGTAGACCACACCACATGAAAACAGTCGTGGTGATTGAATGCCCACCATTAAAAACTTCTTAGGGTCTACTGGAATGTTTATTTGCCATCCAACCTGTTGATTAAGTCACACCAAACCTGGATGAAGGGAAAACACAGATATCAGCTTGATTAAGAAACTTTATGGCCCCAAAGAAGCTTTTAATGGTCGGCGGCGCTCAATCATTACTGTTTTCTGTGGTGTGGTCCAGCTGAGATTTGGATCTTCCTCATTTTTGGACTCATGTCCTAAAATAAGGTCAACAAATGGATGGATGGAGTGGATAAAATACATACATCATGGTGAGGCCCCACAGAGCACCATCCAATAGCGAGTGGCCACTGGCAGTGTCAGTATGCAATCCGCGTCCATGAGAAATGAGATGAGAGCCGTCTGATCTCACTAGAGATCTACCTAAGACTACATCTCATCCGTTGCCGATGGCAGGATAACCCTTAAAAACTGGTGCCGGACTTCTGCTTCGTTGAGGGACACAAAACCATGTCTTGGACCCAGTAGTTTTGCTCATGGCCATCAATTCTAAAGGTGGCCCACATCACATCAGGCCCTTTTTTTAACCCCCTCAAAATTACAGTGATTTAAGAAGATCCAAACCATCCAATCAGGAAACGTAATTTTGGCCTTTTACGGTCCATTTGTAGGTTATGATCAGATGGGTAGAATCATAATATCAGCATTTGTTTCGGTACACTACATTCAAGGCATGTCTAATTTTCAATCGCTGTTCAAAAACTCGACAAGTAGACTCAGTGGCTAGCCTAGTCAACTCGAGTTGAGTTGACTCAGAGACTGGACTGAGTCTTAAATCTACTCAATATTTCATTGAAATCATCGAGTTGACTCGACGGGGTTTTGAGTTGGGGTCACTGAGTTTTAGGACTATGATTACAACACCTTTTTCTACATGCATTGAAGTGGTGGACTCTTCGACCATACACATGGCAGAGTTTTACGGCAATCCACTGTCCAAATGGCTGACTGAACTGTGCATGGAATATACCTGAAAAATTGCAATGAGAAGAAATAACAACATTAACCATATGATTTTCCCTTGCAATTTGGTCTATTCACTATTATTAACTTTTAACCAACCTGCTCCATAGCCATTAATTGGATGGCTAGGATTGCTTGATCATCATGATTTTAGAGATATGCTCTATCTATGATAGGGCCCATAATTTGAATGGTATGGATAGTTCGAATTCTATTTGGGGAGATTTGATGAATTCTTAATTAAAGAATTCAGAATTAAAAGGGCTCGCTTTCACTGTTGGGAGTAGATAACCTGTTGGTTTGTCTTTCTTTCTGTTGCATTCTATCTCGTCATATTACATTCTGTTATGCGATCCATCAATGAAACAAATGACATGGATGAGTCACCATCTTTTAAAACAGCCCCAAAAACTAACACGGGAATATGCCAGAGTGAATTCTTAATCCGTTAGCTGGGCCATGCATATGGATGGCCAGAATAGTTCAAGAAGTAGGTCCCACCATGAATAAACCATGGGATTGGCATGATTTTCTAAAGATGATACTAACCAAAAGGAAATGGTGTACATCTTTAGCGTATGAAAGGACCCTTCATGGCGTACCAATGGTGGAGCCTACATCCTGAAGTAGGTTTTGCACTGGTCCACATGGTCCAGCTGGTAGGCTAGGAAGAAATTCTTCTATGAGAAATTGCTCACCAAATACTTAGAACTCGGTGCTTTTAGAAAGTGCAGAATTGCTTCTCAATAAAAGTCTTTTGAAATTGATTATTGAAATTGCTAATGCAAAGATGATTCCCAATAGACATGTTTGTAAATATACATTTAAAAATTTTAGGCTGATCCAACTATATCAAATGGCATTTTGACAGCTGTCTTTAGTTTCCTTTGGTTGGGTATATGCCATCTAACTAGGGCTGAAAGTCAGGACTGACCCGTGACTGACCCAACATTGGGTTGGGCTTGGGCAGGATGTATCGGGTTTGGTCTTGGGCTTGGGCTATACAAACACCAACCTGATAAAACTTGGGTCAGACTCAGGTTGAGGTCTTGGGTTGCCCGACCCAACCTGAACCCAATCAATATATAAGTTTCTTATAAATTATAATTGAGTGCGGATCGTCTGTGTTGAAGGCACATGAAATTCTAATGCCATTGGGTTTCAATGGTCCGCATCATTTCCGATGACTCAAGCTAACAAGATACGCCGGATTTCTCTCCCCCAAATAGATTGCGTGCTACACATGTCCTATATTTTAACTTGTTTGTTTAGAAAAATGAACTTGTTTGCGATAAATAACTACATATATAATTAATAAAATCATAAGTACAAAAAATAAGATGTGTATTGAAAATATAATAGACTAATGTAATAATGAAAATATTAGCATATATCCACCCGGCCAACCCAACCGAGCCCACTTGGGTTGGGCTTGGGTTGAGAATTCCCAACCTGAGATTGGGTTGGGTGGGGTTAGGGTTGAGGTATAGGAACCTCGGGTTGGGCTAGGGTTGAGCACCAACCCGACCCGACCCACCAGCTTTCAGCCCTACATCTAACCAGTGCATTGCATTAGCCCTGCCATGATAATGCGATGCCCCAAAAATCACACACAGATCAAATCACCAGGTGGGTCCACATCCATCAGAAACATCCAAATTCGTGTACACAAGCCAATTTGGAACACAGGCAAAATCAGAGCCATTCATTCCATAAGGAAATAATATATCCTAGCTGGAAATTATTCCTGTGCAGTGATTGCATGATACACACATATATGAGAAAAACAAAATGGATGGTAAAGAAAAAGATGACCAAGAGCCTATATTTAGTTGTAGATGTTTGTACCAACTGATGAATGATCCTTTTGTTTTATTATTCTATGCTAACTGCCTGTAATGAATGGACCAGATCTCAAATACATGTGCCGTCATGTGTATATGGGTTTGCATGCTACTGTGCGATTCCCCACACGAGCATTCGTGACAAGAGGAAGAGTACCCCACATCACTTTTGAAAATGGGAAATTCCCTCCCTCCCTCCCCGTTTTGCAAATAAGTTCCAGGAGAAGAATTGAAAGAATGGATTCTAGGGGTGTTGCCAAACACAAGGACCCAAGAAATCACAACTTGATCATGTTCATACCATTGAATGTGGATTTGATTACAAAGACGTAGCATGAACACCAAAACCAAGACAAATCAACTAATCTCATAATGGATAGAGTACTTGCCTTAAAGGGTGATTACAATGTAATTCCCATCTCATGTTCGGAACCGATCTCAGAGCCATATTTGCTTACTGCTGGCGTACTCCTATAAGACTGTCGCTTGGTTGGCACGAGTGGGTTGCTCTCTTCCTCATCAATGGCCGTAGGTCTCTCAAAGTCGCCATCCTTGAAGACGGGGTGAACGTAGGCATCCTGAAGGTAGGCTTTCAAGTTAAAGGTTGGTTCCGTAGCCCGCTCCAGTGTGTCCTTCACCATTGCATCCTGCGATCGAAGAGAATGGAAATGATACAAGAGTATTCATATAGTAAAATGACCAAGTCCTCAATGCAACATTATATAAAACTAAGATGCATCACTGCCACAGAGTTTTTTTGAGTTTTGCTAATTCCCACACGTGGCAAGGTGGCATATGTGTGAGGGTCCGAGTCATTCATCAGTTCTGACTATGTGGATAACCTCACATAAAATCAGGCTGCTCACCATATCAGGTGAACCACAAGTATGTGGATTTACAAATTGCCTATGGTCCACCTTCTATGCACACATGTGCCTGCCTGATGAACGGATGCATATTTGATGAGAGACAGAGGGGCCCAGCAGATGCACAGTTTGGATATCATGCACACTTGCCAAGTACATAAAAAAATATACTGGATGCAATTTTCGTGCAAGAGGCAAGTGTGTGGACCACACCATTGAGTTATTTTTATTTCCATGGCAATCATGAATTCAAGGACATCAAAGAGGTAACAGTCTACTTGTTAGCAGATCATGCTATACATATGAAGCCAAAGAGAAATAATAGGGTGTGGATGCATCAGTACTTGGGACGTGAACAGTGTCCTAGTGCCCGGGCAAGTGAGCCCCATGGTTTTTGGATCCAGACTATTGATCTAATGGGCCTCATCATAAATGTGTGACATGCCAAAACTCTGATGTTGTCAGATTCTGTTCATTTGATCAGTACCTTAAAAGCTGATGCTTAAGGGTCTGCATTTGGTTGCACCAAATCATGAAATTTCATGATTCATCATCTAATTTGGTGTGAATTTTCATGATATTTCATGAAATTTGGTGCAACCAACAGACCCTTACATATAATAAAGAATAATCAAACAGCAGTCTGGAAACCTTCCAGTCTAAAAGACATTTGGGGCATCCAAAGATCCACCGTGGGTCCATCAGGTCAACACAAAACCATGGCCCCCTTTCACATAGGCATTAGGATCCTATAATTTCTCAAAGACAAATTAAATAGACAAACTAGAAGAAGAGTGGTCTTCAGGCAATGCAGTGCATTTCTGCAGATCCCTATCTTCCAATTCTTGTTTCAATTAAAAAAGAAGAAAAAAAAAAAGAAGAAGAAGAAGCAGATTAGCATTATCATTGAAATTATACTAAGGACTAACCTGTAAAGGGAATTTAACAAACGCGGATTCAAATCGACTTTTGCAGTATGTGTGGAACCAAATAGTCAATATGGGAAGTGCAATGAGCACTGCAGATGATTCAGCAAAGTCTTTTGAACTCATCAATCCTATGAGTAGGATATGTGATATTACCAGTCCAGTAATTATACGCCGATGCACATCTGGCCAGAATGCTGCTCCACTCTCATACTGTTGGTGGTAGACATTTATAATCTTGTGCCAAGAAACATATGACTTCAGGAAAGGATTGAGTGAAGCAAAATCAAAGAGAGGTTTAAGACGTATTGTCACAAGTTCTACAACCGATCATCATTTCTTTCTCATGATTTGGGCAATGAATGAATTGATGCACAGATAGATTGAAGAAGCAATTTGCAAATCATGTGCCAGCATGGCAAGCATGTGCAAGATTCGGGATATTCATCAGGTGGGGCGCTGGACATTCCCTAGTCCATTAGGTGAGTTTGCACAGGTACTGTGGGTATATGTTGTCTTATTCCCTGCACCCGAACACTAATGAAGCCTGCCACTTGAGTTTACAGTTGTAGATGAGGGAAACGTGAAAGCAAAAACACCACTAATTGTTTACTTTTTTGATCAATCAATCATTTTTAATTTCGGGAATTGAATGATACACTATACTACTTTGTTTTTTGAAAATGGAAAATGGGCGTATGAAGATCAAAGGCAGGTGTAAATGCTGACCCCCAACTTCACCTGTCTGCTTGATTAATTATTTACAACATATAAATGAGAATTTATCAGATAGTAAGTTACTTTTGTTGAACAGATTTTTGGAAAATTCAAAATCATGTTGAGAATTCAACCTCAACCTTTATTGTGTTATCTTTGTTTTTATTGTTTTTGTCCTACATCTGATAGTTGTGGAATGTGTGTAAGCAATGTTGCAATGTAGCACCATGTGCACCTTCAGCTCTAGGCTAGTAAGAGTGTCCCCGCTCTTCTCTTAGGCCTGCTGGGATAGGGTGAATCAAAATGTGGAAATGGAAAACCTCCCTTGAATCCTCTAGTCAGGAAAATGTTAGGAAAAGGAAGGAAATCCTTTTCCATTTCAAATGTTTGTTCAATGTCAATTTCTATGGAAATGTATTTCATTTTCCATTCTCATTTTTCTTTTGCCATTTTGAATGGGCAAATCTACCTAAATTAAGAAATAGTACAATAATTTAACCTTAAATGTCAAATTAGAGGGTCATAGCATCTTCCCACAAAGTAAGGAATTGGTTTTGCAAACTAGGAACTGTTACATCAAAGGAATTCATTTTCTTTTCCGTAGTTGACCACTCTCTCTCTCTCTCTCTCTCTCTCTCTCTCTCTCTCTCTCTCTCTCTCCTCTCTCTCTCTCTCTCTCTCTCTCTCTCATCTCTCTCTCTCTCTCTCTCTCTATATATATATATATATATATATATATATATATATATATATATATATATATTCTTTAGTTTGTTTATCATGGTATTAGAGAGGGTTAGACCTTGTTGATTTTGTCTATTTAGTTTGTTCTTTGTCCATGGGCTGGTGGTTCAAGTTCTCCAAACCCTAAGTGGCTAGCCCATAAGTTGGCCATCATGTATTCATGTTCCTTGGGTTGAGCTTCGTGTGTTTGCCGAGTACCATTCTATGCCGGCATGCCTCCAAGAGTGACGAGGGCTTCCATTCTATACGAGGGTGTCTCCAAACTCGATAAGGGGTGTTGTTCAATAAGGTTTGATGTTGATGGTAGTGGTGGTGTGATAGTTATTGTTTGGGTGTGAATCCTTTGATGATGCTCATGGTGATGCTTAAGAAATGATAAATCCAACTTTTATTTTATTTTATTTTTTATAATGGTTGTTTGTCTCTTTGCCATTTTGCTCTTGCCTTTGCCTCTGTTGGGTTGTGGAGTGGACATCATATAGCTTGTTTTTTTTTTTCTTGATGCATACAAATAATTTTATGGTAATGCTCGACCCAACTTGATAAGGAGGATTTCTACTAGCACTGGAGCTTTCCTTTTCCATCGGCTGTCTCTTCCTTTTTAGGCCTTTGTAATTTGTTGCAGGTGTAGTCAACTCACTGGTTGTGCAGAGTAATGCTCTGTTGTCTTCACATGTCATTTTGGGTGTAGTCCCCCTTTCAACCATTGTGACTGTAATTCACTCAATTGTTATGCAGTATTGAGCTTGCGTCTTTGAGAGGATTTTGCATATGAATGATGATCTGATGACTTGATGGTTGTTGCCTTCTTTGCTACAAACAACTATTTCAAGAGAAGATTCAATGGACATCAAAAGCTCAATCTAAATATAATCTGCAATTGAAGATCTCAAATCCAACCATGTTGAGAATACAAATTCAGCCTTTATCAAGGTATTCGGTAACAATAACAGTGGCTGTAATGGCTTGACCTATGGCAATTACAATATGGGCTGTGACGTCTGATAGTCAAAATCTTTTTAAAGGGAAAATGCATTGGCCCCATGTTGGCTTGTTACGGGCCCGTAATGGGACTTTTTTTTTTCAACTTGGGCACTAAGGCCCTGTACCGTTTAATGGCCATCAACATTGTTGTTATGTAATGGCCATTATGGCTGTAACGTAACTGTTTTTTTTTTTTTTTTTTAATACCATAGCCTTTATTGTGTTGTCTTTATATATTAATTTTGTCCTACATCGAATAGTTCTAGGAATGTGGGTTGTGGCTCCTATCTATCAAAGGGGCCCATGTTATCACTTAGAGGAGAGGGAGAAAATAATGAGCACCTTGTGCACCTAGGAGCTATGAAGAGTGCCCTGTCTCTTCCCTTTATATAAGTCTCGTGTCTTTTTCTCTTTCTGCAGTTTGTTTAACAAAGCATGGTTCTCATTGATGTTAAAGAACATATTTTAATAGATCTTAATGTTAAAGAACATACTCTAATAGACCTTCTTGGAAAGAAAAAGAGAAGGGCAAATGATTCGAAATCAATCATCCTTGACTAATCAAATAGCAAAAATATGGAATAATACAAGTTATCTTCATATTATATCCAAGATAAAAGATACAAAATCTATTTTATCATTAATATACCACTATGATAAAAAAAAAAAACCTTGAGGTAAGATTTAATTAGGATTGCATGACTATGGGCTTTGCAGTTTATGCAGTTATCCCTGACCATACACACAACAAAAATGGATGGTGATTGAGACTGTTGATCTGGTGAGCCACCATGTGGATGGAAAATAGACCAAAAATGGTAGTGATTGGAGAACTTTGATCATCCATTTGTTTAGGCAAGAATCATCCATATTTTGACCATTGTTCATATGGCTACCACAGTACATTCTCATTGATTTTTAGAATGCATTCTATCCATGTGGTGTAAGACAATTAATGGTCCTGATCACCCTAGACTAGTGTGGTGTGTACAATAAAGATGTTTTGGCATGCGCATCATGGAATTCCATGACGAGCAGGCAATCTAGTACCATTCCTCAAAAATTCTATCCCATTGAAATATGTTTGACTAGATCCTCTTGAAAAGGCATGAAAAGAAAAGGCCATGCAACTTTGAATAACCATAACAACGTTAACTAACATACCTGATGGCGGAAAACAACATAAGAGAAACCGAAGAAGATGACTATGAAAGGCAGTAGGAAAGGTGTGACCACCGAATAAACGAGCCCAAGCAAGAAATATAACTGTATTCGAGGTTCAGATGAACTGAAATCCAAACTTCCGGGATTCGTTGCCTGCTTCATGTCCTGATCTGTTTTTACTAGGAACCATTTCTTAAGTTGGAACATAACTAATGGTTTCAATCTAATAATTTCTGCAGCAACTCCAGCCCAACCATCAACCATTATATAAGTAATGAAAAATGTTGCTTTCATGGGCATGGACACTCCAATTGTTTTGGGAATTCTGTGCAAGGGTCACAAAATTTCAAATCAGTATCTCATCGCAACAAGGCGTGCAGGATTTTTTTTACTAACAAACTACACGGACATGTCAATTAGAAAGTACCATTTTTTAAAATTTTTTATTTTAAAATAATTTTAAACATAGATTGAATATGATCATTCTAAATTCCAGAAGAAGAATCAAACCTGTTGGGCATCACATGCAGTAGACTTTGTGATGGGGACATCTCGCGCACACGCGCACGCACACCACCACCCCTACGCACGTACGTACGCAGAAGGAGGATCCCATCATCGATCTGGCTCGATGACGACGTCCAGGGAGGGCCTCCTAGCTAGAAGACAAGTTTTGGTTCAGAAAAGTGGGCCCGATAGTCAAGAAAAGCCCGTCATGGGATCTCATGATTGTGGCCCACTCATCGGATTGATTTCATTTTTTAGGTTTTGCTTAATGTTATTATTTAGAACATTGTGAACGCTTTAGATTTTTGTGTTTGGTTTTTATTTTAGTTTACTTCATCGCCAAGTAATAGGTTGCGCACATGGTGCGAGTTTTTAGGGTATAGGGTTTTCCTATAAATAGGCACCCCTTGTAGTTCTTTTAATTCATTGAAATTAATAAAAAAAAATTCCTGCTTTATTTTTCTACTCTCTTCGTGAGTTGTGGAAGAATTCAAAAGTGGGTGCGAAGCCCTCCCTTTTCGAAGGGCTAACTACCGTGGTGCGAAGCCACATCGATCCCGACTCACCCCCATCCCCCATCATCTTTTTTTCCATCTTCCCCCACCATCCATACTTCGAATTCGTCCTTTTGTTGCATCAGAGTTCTTCATTACAGCAGGTTTCCAGATTTCGGCCCGTAGGCGAGCTGAAACTTCGGCGGAGCACCACGCACAAGCCGTAGCTCGGATCGACCCGAAACTTCGAGGTTTTGTAGCCTCCCCCTGGCCGACCAGGGCCAAGGAGAGCTTTTCTACAAACGACGCCCCCTCGCACGTGCGGCTAGGTACCTGCGCACGTGCGAGGGCCCCAGGCCCGCTGTCCATACGCTGGATCGTCTTCTGGCTCAGGTTTTTATCCTCTCATAGCCTTTTTTCATGAAACCTAGCCCTAGATTGGTATTAATGCAGAGGCATTTTCACATTGGGCTCGAGTGGGGTCGCCTGTTGGATGTAGGGGCACACTTGGGGTGGGTGACCCATGCGATTTGGGGCCCACGGGGGAGGTTCGTGTTCGAGACTCCTTACCGGGGGTGATTAATGCGCATTTCACACCGGGCTCGAGTGGGGTAGCTCGTGAGATGCGGGGACACACTCGGGGTGGGCGGCCCATGTGATTTGGGGCCCACGAAGGGGGTTCGGCCGAGGTCCTAACCCATGAGATGTGGGGCCTGGGCTATGAGATAAATGGATTAATTTGTCATACTCTAACAGTTCAAGCTTTTAGAGCAAGTGGTTAATTGTCCTACCCAAAATTCCCCCTCCTAGGTCACACATGGTAGTTAAAGTGTTCGCATGCAGTAGACCTTAACTGGTTGCAAAATCCCCCATCCTAGGTAACACATAATAACTAAAGTGCAGTGTTTGGCATACTCTGTTGGTGAGTGAACAGTGTGCAATAAATATACATCAATGTCTCCGTGTTATTCTTTGCAGCCAACTACTTGAGTGTGCCTTTCCAGTATTGGTCTGATGGAGGTACATGTGTGTTCCTTGGTACCGAATTTGGTGCCTGTGTTATTACCTAATGAGAGGGAATTCTCTCTCTCTCTCTCTCTCTCTCTCTCTCTCTCTCTCTCTATGTGTGTGTGTGTGTGTGTGTGTGTGTGGACCTCATGCGTAGTCATATGTCTGGCAACTGGATGAGCCTCCTTTGCTTGCTTGCTTGCTCTTTGAAGTGTGTGTGTGTGTATTAGTTAGGCATGGGCAATTATTGGGTGGGACTAGTGTTCAAAATACTGGTATCATGTCACGTATCACACCCTTGGGATACAAATATGTATCGGTTATCACATGGGATATATTGTTTGTATCAGGTAATTTATCGCACTTTTTGGGAAACATGGGAAAACATTGAGAAATTGTTTGAATTTTTCAATGAAACTTCAGGGATATTTAAAAAAAAAAAAAAAAAAGCTTAATACACAATTTTAGATCATAACATCTAAAAAAAGTGCACATAATAGGTTTCCTTTGTATAGGGTCCTAAGATATGCATTGTTTGACTGAACTAATGCAACTATATTCAAATTGAATTCATAACATTTATAAATGTAAGAAGACATGTATGAAAACGCGACCAATTCATTCAAGGAATTTGGGAGAAATTGAAGAAAATTTGAATTTTTCCCAATTTTTCCAAATCAGGCCACCTACACTCGATTTTCGAATTTAGAGTGTATGTGATGATCATTTCATCAAACACTCCTAAATACTTTAAAATTAGTCTTCATTGTTTGCTGGGTGAAGGGACATTTTGGGAAAAAATAATATTTTAACAATTTTTTATTTTTAATTAAAAAATAATTTATTTTTTTCAAAATTTGACAAGAACTTAATAAATTAGTAAATCAACCCTCATACATGTTTGGTATCATGTTTAGAGTGCAACATTAAAAGCAATTAGGGAGAAATCGGAGAAATTTCGAATTTTCCCAAATTTCCTCAAATCGGGCCACCTTCACTCAATTTCGAAATTAGAGTATACGTGATGATCATTTCATCAAATACTCCTAAATACTTTGAAATTAGTCTTAATTGACCGCTGGTTGAAGGGAAATTTTGAAAATTTTGAAATTTTTTTTTAATTATATTTTAATTAAAAATAACTTTTATTTTTTGAAATTTAATAAGAACTTAACAAATCAGTAGATCAGGCCTCATACATGCTTGATTTCATGTTTGGAGTGCAACATGGCAAGCGATTCGGAAGAAATTGGGGAAATTTCAAATTTGCCCAATTTTCCCCAAATTGGGCCACCTACACTTAAATCTCGAAATCGAAGGTTGAAATCCTTGATTTTTCATGCAAAACATGAAGAATCAATTGGTTTTTGAGGTTTTTGGGAGGTAGCATGCGTTTCCTGTGAAGTATTAACGATATTTGTTGATATCAACAAATATCGTTGATGCTCGGTAAAAACCTTTACAAAAGTACGATGACATCTTGTGATGTCTCGCGATATCGCCGATACTTAGCGATACATTGCTATAAATTGCGATATTGTCACCAATATTCAAGAATCTGGACTTTCCAGTGTTACTCACAATCGATTTCGTGTCGCTGAAATGCGATATCGATAATATCAGCTGATAGCATCGATATCACAAACACTAGGTGGGACCATGTTCACATACAAGTGTTGTCAATGTGAGCCTCTACGATGGCTGGTTCCAAAGATGGGTAAAGGAGGAAGGTTGATGTTTGGTAGGGCAGCTGGTCTTAAAAAATTTGAAAATCTACTGTATAAAAGCATACTAAATTTCTGGGATAAAGGCTAAAAGAATGACCTGCCATCATCGGGTCAGCTGGCCTAAGCAATCATGGACAACCATTGGACCATTGAACTTGAAAGCAAGAAAGGTATTATTACTTTGCTGTAACAAACTGTTCAAGCTGTGAGCTACATATGAATTAAGCTAAAGATTTTCTCGAAAGGTGTCCAAAAAAAAAAAAAAAAACAAAGAAAAGAAAAAGTAACATACTCATTTGCAGATTGATTGATGAAATTATGAAGCTGTTGAAGTGCTGTTCCTGTAATTATGTTCATAAGAAATACATTGACCAGTATGAACAAGTAATACTTTGCGGCAGACCTCCTCTCTAAAGCTGATATAGATGTGTGACCTTCTATCTTGGTCATGATCATGAGTATAGTTGGAAGAAGAATAAGGAATATCTTTAATGCAATCCCAGGAAGAAACCCTTGAATGAAGGACTTGACCACCCTGCAATAGCATTTTTTGACCCTTGAGATCTTCGACCATTAAACATGTTCAAAAATCATTGGTCTTGGACAAGAAATTAAAGAAGACATTATGCAAAGAATAAGTAAAAGAAAAAAAGCGTTAAGGGAGAAAAATTAAGTTCAAGTAAAATAAAATAAAAAAAGCATCAAGGGAAAAAATTTAAGTGATGTTAAAAAATAATAAAACTTTTAGGACCATCGTTGTGATTGAGTGTCCCTTTACTTATTTATTAGTGGTTACAATTACCTACTCAAGAAGAAATCTACACATTGATTGTCGATTTCATCCAATTGAATTGTTTAGGGTGTCATATTATCTTAGGATCGAATGATGTCTTTTTTTGTTATTTATTGATTTGTTAGGTAGGATGTAAGACCTGTAACCCTATGAAACTGACCGTACACTTCGTTTCTAGTGCTGGCACGTTTCAGGTGGACTAGATCAGCGAGCTTCGATCGTAATTTGTAACCCTATTTCAGTATTGCAATGACCCGAGACTTATACCTTGGTGACCGCGCAAATGTTGCGATTCTAACGCCATGCGGCATGCCCCATTTTGACACACAGATTAGAAGTTGTAATTTTTAGCACAATCTGAGGTGGGCCGCGCAATGCACGCATGATGTGGGCCCTACTTGCACAAATCCCCAGGTAGTCTAATCAATCAATCAATCAATCAACCCATCAATCACACACCTCTCTCTCTCTCTCTCTCTCTCTCTCTCTCTCTCTCTCTCTCTCCAGCCATTAGTTAAACAAGCCCATGCCTCCCATCACTCACCCATACCCTTGCCCATGCTAAGCCACTCCCATCTCTCTTTCCCTCTTCCCATTCTACCCCTCCATCTTTTCATATTTCCCTCCCTATCCAGAAAGTCCTACCTTATTTATATGTTAGTTGTGTATGGAGGGCCCCATAGTGGCGGGGGCCCATCCAATGGCCCGATCTCCCCCTTCCTTTTTCCCTTCTCTTTCTTTCCTTTAATGTTGTGGACTATTGTGGGGCCCACAAGTGGGCCACGCTGTGAGACAGCGTGCCCCTCGCACGCTATCACAGCGTGGACCACCTTGTGTGGCCCGCCGTGATATTTATTTGCCATTCAACTTGTTTATAAGATCGCACAAATCTGGATGATGGAAAAAGACAAGATCAAATTGATTCAAAACTCTTTGGGCCTACCTTGAGCTGGTCAACCTGATGGACAGAGTGGATTGTCCATGTATGGACCCCACAAGACAAAAAAAATTAAAGAGAAAAGAAAATGAACGTCTAGACGCTGGGCGTCAGCGTCAGGGACGTCTGGACTACCAGCGTCATGGACGCTACTTGGTTTGGAGATGAGAGTGGGATCTCCACTCGTGGGACCCACCATGATGTATATGTGTCATCTACACCGTCCATTAGTTTTGCCAGATCATTTCAAGCACGGGACCCAGAAATGAAGAAGATCCAAATCTTAGGTGACCCACACCACTAGGAATACCGGGCTAACTAGCTAGTGGGCCACTCGTGCACCGTCCATACTCTTCTCCAGGTTATTCTAGGGCAGGGCCCCAAAAATGAGGGAAATCCAGATCTCAAGTGGACCACACCACTAAGAACAGTGGAGGTGGGCGCGTGGGTGGGTGATGCAAGACAATTAACCACTTACTCTAAAAGCTCGAACTGATAGAGCATGACGAAATAATCCCTTTATCTTATAGCACAGGACCCACATCACATGGGTTAGGACCTCGGCCGACCCCCCTCGTGGGCCCCACATCACATGGGTACCGCCTCACACCGGCCACCCGCCCCGAGTGTGTCCCCGCATCCCACAGGCTACCCCACTCGAGCTTGGTGTGAAAATGCCCCCCGTATTAATCATCTCCGATGAGGAGTCTTGAACACGAGACCTCCCGCTCTGATATCAATTTGATGCAGGACAATTAACCACTTTCTTTAAAAGCTCGAACTCATAGAGCATGGTAAAATAATCCCTTTATCTTATTAGCCCAGGCCCCACATCACATGGGTTAAGACTTTGGCCGAACCCCCCTCGTCGGCCCCACATCACATGGGTACCACCTCACACGAACCACCCACCTCACATGAGCTGCCCACCCCGAGTGTGTCCTCGCATTAGTGGGCCCCACTCGTGGGACCCACCATGATGTATACGTTGAATTCACACTGCCCATTTGTTTCTCCAAATTATTTTAGGGTTGGTGCCTAAAAAAATGAGACAGATCCAAATATAAGGTGGACCACACCACAGGAAGCAGTGAAGACAATGACGTCCACTATTGCAATATTCCCAAGGCCCACCTTGATGTTTATTTATCATCGAACCTGTTTATAAGGTCTCACATACCTGGATGAAGGGAAACACAACTATTAGCTTGATCCAAAGAATTTGGGGGCCGCATGAGTGGACTTGCTGTAGGCAGTGTGCCTGTGCACGCTGTCTAGCATGGCCCACCTCATGGGGCCCACCCTGATGTATCTGATTCATCCATGTCATCCATCTATTTCTCTAGCTTATTTTAGGGATGGGACCCACAAATGAGGCTGATCCATATCTCAAGTGGGCCACACCTCAAGAAACAGTGGGACAATGGTGTCCACTATTGAAACCTTCCCAGGGTCCACCATAATGTTTGTATTTTATCCATGTTGCACCCGCCACAATGTATCTATTTTATCCATACCGTCAATATGTTTTCCATATCAATTTAGGCCATGAGCCCATAAATGAGGCCGATCAGACCCTCAAGTGGCCACTTTAAAGGAATTAATGGGAGTTGAGTACCTACCATTGAAAAACTTCCACAAGCCCATTGTAGTGTTTGTTGCCACCCAACTTATTCGTAGGGCCTATTGTGGACCCCACCATGGTGCATGTGTTTGTTTAAGTCATCCTAAGTAGGTCCCACCTTGATGTATACATCATATCCTCACCGATCATCCATTTTACTAGATCAGGTTATATGTAAAGGCCTTATTGTGTGGCCAATTCTAGTCGCAAGTGGGCCATGCCAGGCAAACCCTTACATTGCTAGCGGAGCCCACTGATCGGGTCCCGAACTCGATATGTCTGACCATTTAAGGCCGATTATCATGTGATATGTTTGATAACATTCCAAGGTACTTAGCTTGATAGGTTGACACTGATAACATGCTTAGTGTAATGGATACTTTGCTCATTCATCTACCCATACGCATCATCCGTATGCCTGTCTTGGAATGACGATTGATCATAGCATACACTTTTCGTCTTGAGGTACTTGAGGGACCCGTACAAGATAGGGTTGTCCTGCATGATCGCGCGGTATGCGCATGATTGATGCATGACTTGGATAGTGTGATTCGTGCATTATGCATCATATGTGACACTGACACGTCATATCTACTCCCTAGTGATACCAAGGAGGTAGTCCCGCAGTCTTGTCATGGTCGGTAGATGATTTTATGGACACCGGAAACTATTGAGATTGCAGGGCGTCACAGGCGTCCTTGGGTGAAAGTCTCTAAACCCTGTGGTACCAATAGGATGCTCCAACGTCTAGACCGAGTGGATTCATAACTGCATGATGGTTGGATATAAGTAGGCCGCGTCTCCCACTGTGTTGGGGTCGGTTGGAAGGGGGGTTTGACCTTACCCGCTCGAGTGCAGAGGGCTATATGCTAGGTTGAGTCTGACCAACTCGTGAAATGGGTTCACTATCGACAAGCTAGGTGGTTTTCTGTGTACCACTAACGAGGCGAATATTGAGGTCTTTTGCACTCGCTTGGTCTTGTGTGCGATGGGCGGTAGCTAGTGCCGAAAGTGTATTGGACCTTGATGATGATCTAATTGTGAAGTATTCTGATGTGGACTAGTGAAGCATTGGCATGTTGCATTGCATCATTAGCATATGACATTTGGCCATGTAGGCTCTTGCATCGCATAGCCTGAGTATGGATGATAACATTTATGGACTTGCTAGTTTGGCCCTCCATCATTTCCGCTTACTCTAATATTTGTATGCTTGGCACATGCATTGTGCACACACACACACACTCTCTAAGCTTCGCAGTAAGCTTACGCACGTTGTTTACGTGAAAGTTATGCTAAACCGTAGCAGCATTGAGGTAGAAGCATGTACCTGATCTTTTGGAGTTTTGTTATATCACGTATTTCCCTTATAGCATTGTACTCAAACTGATATTATAGTGAAAATGTGATGATGTTTTTAGTTTTGGTACACTTGCTTTATGCTCATGTACAAAAAATAAAATAAAATAAAATTCACCTTGAAAATCCTCCTTGTGGGATCCCAGGATCGGAACCTGGTGAATGGGAACTAGGAGCCAAGAATGAGGTACTACGGAGGCTGTCACTGTCGGATTCAGAGCTCAGGAATTCTGTGAGCCTGTTTACTGAGTTTGGGGCGTGACATAAGATTTCTTATTTTCTTTCATATATATATATATATATATATATATATATATATATATATATATTAAAATTGGGATTTTGATTGGGTGAGTTTGTATAGTTTTAAGGAGTTTTAAGAACAAGAAATTATCTTGGGTGTGTATTGTGTGGAAAAATTTTGCATGATGTTTGAGGTGTTTCCTTCATTAAAGCATATCTAATACGGAACTCTATGGGTTCTCTAAGAACATTTGTAGGGAACTTGGAACTCGAAAATATTCCTATATTGATTTAAGGTTTCTCTTTGTAGCTGTTCTGGAAGCTTTCAGATTTCCATTAGAACCAAGCTGTAGAGGATGGATCTAAAACACAAATCTCTTCCAACATCAGTTCAATATTCCTGATCGATATAATCGTTATCATTAAGTTGATCATTGCTTAATGGAAGATATGATTCTTGATATTTGTTAATGGTGGCATTGTTCATGAACAAAACCCAACATCCTAGGGAATACCTTTATTTTCCTAGTAACACATGTTTATGGACGTGTTTGCGAGATTCACTTCACATTACAGACTTCATGAAACCAAGAGGCTCAACTTTCAGGGTTTAATTTTATGACATGATTAGGACATACGGATGAATTTGTTATTCATTGTTTTACTAGGATAAGTTCTCTTTAAATGGATAACAACTGGGATTTTGAGTTGAGTTCGGAGAACTTCTATGATATTCAATATCTGTAAATATTTCTTTTACGTTTGATGTAAAGAGAACTAACTCATTTCGAGAATAAACCAACTAGTTCTATTGGAATATTGGCAGTTTGTTGCAGTAATTGTTGTTGGAGATTTAGGGTGTTTATGCCATGAGTCATGACATCCTTTGACATCCCTCGATTCATGTAACTTTCTTCTGAAAGTATCCAGCAAGAAAGATTTTCAGTCAAATGTATGCCTTTTTAAAGATATGGTGTCAATTATATGTTATACAAAAGACTAAACAAGTTGCTTGAGGTGAGTCTTTTGTTGGAAGATTCGTCTCTCTAAAATGAAACTACTCTCCGTTAAATGATAACCAAGTTGCACAATGTTGAACTGGTTCTATGTCCATCTTTCTTTCCTTTGTTAGAACAAATTAAATATACAAATAAGAATTCATACCTTCATCTTTATCAATATGAACTTGAAAAGCTGTCTTTTTCATAAGCTGTTGCTTTTTTTTTTTTTTTTTTGCCTTCTCATTGTCATGTTTCCTCTTTATATATTTAAACAAAATACAACAAGAAATTGAAAATACATCACAGATAAAAAATGATAGCATGACACCTATTAACATTAATGCAATTTAATATTTTTGAAAAGCTCAAAACTTAAATCATCATCATCATCAAGCCCCATCCCAGATATTTGATGGCAAGGCTGTGATTTTTGAAAGCTCAAGAGAATTGGATTAAAAAAGTATTTGACGAATAACATATGATCAATTCAAAAGCAATATCTCACCCTTCTATAACTGGCTTTAAGAATAACAAATGAACAATTCAAAAGTAAGCAATATACTCACCCGTTTATTACTGACTTTAAGAATGGAAAAACCTTTTCTATCCCCTCAATGTTTGCAAGAGACTGAACAAACGCAATTGGGATGATATAGAAAAAGGTAAGGAAGAAAAGTGCAATGGCCATTAGGAACCTCCTGATTGAGAGTTTAACAAATGGAACTGAGAGATTAGGCCAATAAACATCACGAGGCTCAGGGGCCCAGTCCGTTAACCATATTGTTGGATTACTTGTTTGCTGGGTTTGAGCACAAACAGCAGCCCCCCATCGGCTTTTGAATGAGACAAATGCTACAGGCATTATAGCTTTAGGGTCACTTACTACCCTCTCTCTTTCGGTATCTTCCTGGATAGAGAAATGCAATTATACACTAGTAGAAAAATAAAAAGAGGCCAAATATTCTAGAAGGTTATAAGAAAATGTTTAAAATAGCAAAAATCCAAGTCATGAATGATTTAAGTTATTCAACTAAATACATTATAAATGAGGGGTGACAAGAGATCTCTCTCTGATATCAATTTTATTAGAAACAATTAATAGACAACATTCCTAATTAAATATTAGAGGGAATAGAAAATTTGGAGCATAAAGTTTTGTACAAGACTACAAGTTGCAAATGGTGTCTGGTACCCTTAGTTTGATAACCTGGCCAATCAGCTTGTGCCTTGCCCAAGTAAAGTTGGCCATGTCATTCCCTGCTTAGGGTGAAAATTGAGTTGGAGGACAAGGTTGACCTAGGAGTCGTTTGACTTAGGCTAGACATAATGAGTCAAAGAGGCTTCCTTATATTATTCTTTTTTTTTTTCTTTTTCTTTTTCTTTTTTTGTTCTTATGGGTGCTTGGACTTGATAAGGGCATTTGTTTCTTTTTGTGTTTTTTAAAAGAATCTACCAGTAATTTTCCCATTCAACACATGAGGTCATGGCCTGTTGATCTCATGGGCCTCTCCTTCAATGAGGGCTGCACAATAAACCTAATAGATTGGATTTTTTGGTTTCCCTTCCACAATTGCAGGGGGCATTGTTACTGATCTGATGGGTCCTATCATTGATGGGGATGTCCAAACAATCTTCCAGATTGAAAAATCTGAGCACTTTGTTCAGGGACCTACAATTGTTCAGTTCAGAAAGTATCTTTACAACTAAGTACTCTTATATAGGGCCGAGGATCAGGTGTATAAAATCATTGATGTGAAAGATTTTGGGGCATCCCTCATGTATAGTGGGGTCTAATTGATCAATAATTTGGATCATCAAAACACATTCCCAACTTGAACAAACTAGAAGTGTTAGAATTTTATACATGCGATGTTTACCCATGAAAGGGCCCTTTAGATTAATTGTGTGGATCATAGAGTTGGCAAACACCCAAACCACTACTGGGTCGAGCCTAAATCTTGCATTTTGTTCGATTTGTATATATCATTGTCTCAACCATTAGTACTACTACTACTACTACTATTATTATTATTATTATTATTGCTTTCATTATTAATATGAATTATATTTAAAAAATTTACTTAAACATTTATGGACCCACTTGGTTGACTAGATAAGTCCTGGATGATTGGATCTGTTGATTGACAAGTTGTAGTCCAATCTTGGATTGTGAACTATGTTGATACCATATAATGAACTACTATCCTTTATGGATCCCATCCTTTTCAAATCGTCCTTGCCAACTAATACCTTCCTTATTTAAAAGCAATTAATTAATTATAGAATAATTTAGCAAATAATGTGAAAACATACGACAAACATCATAATTATCAACATCATCTCAGCCATAAGAAGTAATAACAAACATACAACTAGTCTTTTCTTACTACCTCCATCCACATCCTTTTGGGCCTTCCTTTTGCCTTTTTGGAGCCTTCAATTTTGTACCAACTCACTCCTAACTGATGCAGTTCTTGGTCTCCATTGCACATGACCAATGTTAAAGTCATCCCCTTAGTTAAAGTCCAATGGGGTTATCATTCTGTAGAAGAAGCAACCTGGGAACGGGAAGCAGAGATACGCAGTCGTTACCCTCATCTATTTGGTTCCTAGGTACGTATAAGTATGATATGGTTATTGTTGTATTGTACTATTATACCCGAATATGTTTTGAAATTTCGAGGACGAAATGTTTTTAAGGAGGGGGAGTTGTAAGACCCGAGGCCCCATCGCATCTGTTCATACACTGGATAGCCTTGACTGTAGGTCCATTGGCCCCGACAATATTTTGACTTGATCAAAATGTTGTTCTGTTATCAAGCCGCATTTCAACCCGATGTCCGAATTTTAATATACGGATTAAAATTAAACAATCTGAGAAATGACAATTATGTCCTTATTTTATCTGGCGGTGGGCCATCATCGAGTTTTTAAAATCCGTTAGGTTCGAGAGCCTAACCGTTATGACCGTAGTCGAGTTATGGAGTTACTAGCGAAAACGACATGTCAATAGGACACCCGGATTGTAAGTTATGAACAGATATGCACATGGATATTTTGATAAAATAACTCAAATGACCTCAATGTTTTTAAAATCCTTGGAATACTTTATTTCAAATTACTTAAATAACATTGTTATATTGTTACCATAAGCTTACATTTCTCAAAAACATCACAAAACACCTCCCAAACATTCTTTTTAGACAAAAACTAATTTTAAAACCAGTTTCAAGTCCATAAACATAATAACCCTCTTTCACCAACCCATTTCCAGCAGTCTCTTTCTTGTTGAGTTTGAAGTGGAAGAAGAATAAGAAAAAGAAATAGAAGCTAAGTTTGAGAGCCAATCTCTGATTGTTACAGGTGGGTGCATAGATTAGGAGCACGCATATATGTGCGTTGGATTTTCTTGGAAAACCCTTGAAAACCCTATTGCTGAATTTTATGGTTTAGTTGGCTTTTCCTTGAAAACCCTATTGCTGAATTTTATGGTTTAGTTGGAAATCCCCTTGAAAACCCTATTGCTGGATTTTATGATTTAGTTGGATTTTCCTTGAAAACCCTATTGCTGAATTTTATGGTTTAGTTGGATTTTCCATGAAAACCCTTGAAAACCCTATTGCTGAATTTTATGGTTTAGTTGGAAATCCCCTTAAAAACCCTATTGCTGGATTTTATGCTTTAGTTGGATTCTCCTTGAAAACCCTTGAAAACCCTATTGCTGGATTCTCTGATTTAGTTGGATTAAGTTATAGCTGATTTAGTTAGAGTAAGTTATTGTTGGATTTTCCTTGAAAACCCTATCCGTGTGGCCCAGACCCCCCCGCTACCTGTTTTACAAAATGTTTGAAAGAGCTATCCTTCCTCCTTTTGATGTAGTTAACTCTTGAGAAAAAGCATACTTGTCGCATGAAGTCGTATAGCAGAAATGAATCTCTGATTGGATTTAGATTGGTTAAGTCATGTGCATATCATATGCATGGTTCATAGTTGTTGTATCATTGTATGTTTGAGAGTAACTGATTCATATCATGGTATGGTGATCATAGTGGGTTGTGTTGCGACACACGATGTGTCTATGATTAGTATGTGAACCGTCCAAATACAGGAGGCATTACATGAGACCCCTATGAGAAACTTAAATTCATGAGGAGACCACATGAGGAAAGTCATCCTATGCTTCCCTTGAAAAACATGATATATTGTGATTGTGTGTGGACTCATGCATATGGTGATTGTAAATGCGATGAAACATACTTTGTTATGACTTGAGTTGGACACCACACCGAAAAATGTGTAATTCAACAGGACATGATTAGAGGGTCCGTGGGTGAAAGTCCCTAAACCCCGATTGGTACCATTGGGAGCAACCAATGCCTAGACCGGATGGAAGAACATAGCGCTAAAATGTCGAAATACTAAAGTAAGCGGCGACTCCCACCGACGCGTGTCGATTGGTTGAGAGGTTTAACCTGACCTGCTTATGGGCAAGCAAAGATAGGTTGTGTGTGACGAGCTCGTAAATTGTCCGCTATAGTTTTGCCGGGCGACTTATGACTTCTCGCCGTTAGGTAGATAGTGAGGTTCAACACAAGTGGGTTAGACTAGTTCGGCCCAAGAATTATATAGTCCCACCTCTGTAGTAGACCACGGTGGAAAAGCCTATGCAAGTGGGTAGTAATCATACGCGAGTCCAGTAGAAAGAGATTTAATAAGGATAATGTGAAGAGGAGATGAGAATATTGAGAGAGGAGAAGAAGAAAAATGAGAGTTTGGGAGAAAATGATGTGTTAGGCTTGCTTGCCCTAACACATAGTGTTTTATTATGATAAAGCATATAGTACACTGCAGGAGAAAGGGGAGGTGTGCATATGCACTTACATTAAAAGAGCCCACTAACCACACACAATACACAATACAATACACTAGCATTCTCTATAAGTCCCACCTCTATTTCAGACCTTGGTGATCCAATTGGGAAATGTGAAAATTTTGGAACATGGAAAGTGACATCATGCATTGTATCTTTTTTTTTATTATTATTGTTATTGGCCCAATAGGCCTGTGCATGATATGAGCATGACATGAAACATGCATTTTCACTGCACACACGCACTCACTGTGTAAGACCCGAGGCCCCGAAATCTAGTTTGTACACTGGATAGCCGTTGACTATAGGTCCATTGGCCTCGAGAATGTTTTAACTTGATCATAATGTTGTTTTGTTATCAAGCCGCAAGCCGTATTTCAACCCGATGTTCGAATTTTAAGATACGGACTTAAAATTAAACAATCTGAGAAATGACAATTATGTCCTTATTTTATCTGGTGGAGCCCCACCATTGAGTTTTGAAAATCCGTTAGGTCCAAGAGTCTAACCATTGTGGCCGTAGTCAAGTTACGGAGTTACTGGGGAAAACGGCATGTCAATAGGACACCCGGATTGTAAGTTATGCATCGATATGTACATGTATATTTTAATAAAATAACTCAAATGACCTCGATTTTTTTTTTAATCCTTGGAATGCTTTCTTTCAAATCACTTAAACAACATTTTGTTTATTGCTACCATAAGTTTAAACTTCTCAAAATCATCACAAAACATCCCATAACCCTCCTTTTTAGACAAAAGCCAATTTAAAACCCTTTTCAAGTCCATAAATATGAAAAACCTCTTTTAACGTTCCATTTCCAGCACTCTAGTTGAGAAGAAGAAGAAGAAAAGGAAATAGAAGTTGAGGTTGAGAACCAATCCTCTGCTAGTTACAGGTGAGTGCATAGATTAGGAGCACGCATATGTGTACGTTGGGGTTTCCTTGAAAACCCTATCGTTGGATTTTCATTTAGGGTTAGGTGATTGCTGGAATTTCTGTTTTAAGGTTAGATTATTGCTGGATTTTCTATTTTAGGGTTAGGTTCATGCTGGATTTTCATTTAGGGTTAGGTGAGTGTTGGAATTTCTGTTTTAAGATTAGATTATTGTTGGATTTGCTATATTAGGGTTAGGTTATCGCTGAATTTTCATTTAGGGTCAGATTATTGTTGGAATTTCTATTTTAAGGCTAGAATATTGCTGGATTTTCGTTTGGGTTAGGTTCTCGCTGGATTTTTATTTAAGGTTAGGTGATTGTTGAGTTTACTAATCTAGGGTTAGGTTATTGCCGGATTTTCTGAAGGTTATTGCTGGATTTTTCTGATTTAGTTAGTGAGATTATTAATGGAAGGTTGGATGATAGAGATGAGTTAGTTTTGTTTAAATTCATACGAATTGCTATCGGTTTCTCGCTGTCCCTTACAAAGTCCGCCCACTACCTGTTTGACAAAACGTTTAAAAGAATTATCCTTCCTACTTTTGATGTAGTTAATTCTTGAGAAAAAGCATGCTTGTGGCATGAAGTCTTATAGCGGAATGAATTCCGTATTGGAGTTAGATTGGCTAAATCATGTGCATATCATATGCATGGTTCATAGTTGATGTATCATTGTATGATTGAGCATGAATGATTCATATCATGGTATGGTGATCATAGTGGGTTGTGTTGCGACAGACGATGTGTCTATGAATAGTATGTGAACCGTCTGTGAACCGTCTAGATACAGGATGCATTACATGAGACCCCTGGAGAAACTTAAAATTCATGAGGAGACCACATGAGGAAGGTCATCCTTTGCTTGTCTTGAAAAACATGATCTATTGTGCTTGTGTGTGGACTCATGCATACATGCATACGATGATTGTAAATGCGATGAAACATACTTTGTTATGACACGAGTTGGACACCACACCGAAAATGTGTAATTCAACAGGACATGATTAGAGGGACCGTGGGTGAAAGTCCCTAAACCCCGATTGGTACCATTGGGAGCAACCAATGCCTAGACCGGGTGGAAGAACAGAGCGCTGGAATGCCCAAATACCAAGTAGGCAGCGACTCCCACCGACGCGTGTCGATTGGTTGAGAGGTTTGACCTGACCTACTTATGGGCAAGTAAAGATAGGTTGTGTGTGACGAGCTCGTAAATTGTCCGCTATCGTTTTGCCAGGCGACTTATGACTTCTCATTGTTAGGCAGATAGTGAGGTTCAACACAAGTGGGTTAGACTAGTTTGGCCTATGAACTATGTAGTCCCACCTCTGTAGTTGACCACGGTGGAATAGTCTATACAAGTGGGTAGCAATCATATGCGAGTCCCACCTCTGTTTTAGACTTTGGTGATCCAATTGGGAAATATGGAAAGTTGTGGAAACGTTGAAAGAGTATGTATGTTACAAGTGGGTAGAAGTCCCACCTCTGTATATAGGAACATTAAAAGTGGCATAATGCCTTGTATCTTTAGTTTATTGTTCTCGATCCAAAAAGCCTATGCATTCCTGTGCATTATATGAGCATGACATGAAATATGCATTTTCACTGCACACACGCACTCACTGGGCTTAGTAGCTCAAGCTTTCCTTTTCTTTTTTTTTTTTACAGGTGAGAGTAGGGAGCTGCAGGAGTAGAGGCTATAGACTCTAGTTGTCCTTTTTGTTTTGTACATATCAGTGTATATATTTTTTTTGTAATACCCTGAATATGTACATCAGGTATAGTAAATATGACATGGTTTATGTTTTGGTTTTGCCTTGATGTGCTCAGTTGTACACAGTAATATATGATGAAATTTTGAGAAATGTTACATGTTTGTTGTCTTTACTTTCAGAAATCCTCCTTATGGAGCCCCGCTTATGGGACTTAGTATGTGATAGTTGAAAGTCAAGTCCCCAAATCGGAGTTCTACGGAGGCTGTCAACCAAAATTTGGTGTATAGTAATCATGGATTACCAACACTATATTTAGGGTCGTGACACACTGGGCTTAGTAGCTCAAGGTTTCCTTTCTATTTTTTTTTACAGGTAAGAGTAGGAAGCTAAAGGAGTAAAGATTACAGACTCCAGTTGTCCTTGTTGTCTTGTACATATCAGTGTATATTTTTTTTTGTAGTACCCTGTATATGTACAGCAGGTATTGTAAATATGACATGGTTTATGTTTTAGTTTTGCCCTGATGTGATCAGTTGTACACAGTAGTACATGTTGAATATGATGAAATTTTGAGAAATGATACGTGTTTGTCGTCTTTACTTTCAGAAATCCTCCTTGTGGAGCCCCGCTTATGGGACTTAGTATGCGATAGTTGGAAGCCCCAAAATCGGAGTTCTACGGAGGCTGTCAAACAAAATTTAGTGTATAGTAATCACGGATTACTGACACTAGATTTAGGGTCGTGACACACATAGGTGCAAGATCCAACCTGTTCATGAGGTGATTCCCACCACTAGGTAGGCTCTGGTACAAATATCAAAACAATCTACTTATTAGGCTAGTTACATTGTGGCCCACCTGATCGGTGGGCCTGGTTTTTTCAGCCATGTCATGCAAGATTAGGCCTGCCCAATGGACTGCTTGGATCTTGCGCCCGTGTGACCTAAACACGTGGAGGTGTTTAGAATCTGTAGACGAAGCCTTATGGGTGATAAACTCATGTGGTATTCACATAGATCTCACTGACGTTTGCACACCTCATTTTAGAGTTTGTTTTGCCTATGCCGACCCAGGATCCTATATGTGTCACTACCAATTGTGGCCCACATACTAATGTGGTCCAATGATTTGAACTGTCCATATTATCCTCACTACCATAAATAAGCTCTTTTCCCATTTTACCAAAATAGATAAAATGATGGTAATAATAACAAACAAAAAAAAAAAAAAAAAAAACTACAGTTTTTCCTCCCTAACATGGAAAGGGAAAATCACAAAAAATAAAAAATAAGTCATTTGAGATTATTGAATCCACTTACAAGATGAAAATGAAATAATGAAATGAAATAATCAGTAAAGGATTATGATTTTTAACATCACAAATGAAAACAAAGGGAAAAACACACCTTTTGATTGATGAATTCTGATCGAGAAAAAAGCAATCGAGAAAAAAAGCCTCCAGTAGTTTTTTTTCCTCCGAATGGATTGGATGGGTGGAGATGGTGGGAGGATTGGGGAAAGGATAGATCAGGGCTTTCTATTTCTTGAATTGGAGGAAGAGTTAGATTAGAGCTTTGTAGTCTCGCTGAATTGAATCGAATCAACTGAATCAGTATGTCAACTCAATGATTCTCCTTGAGTCTTGGCCGAGTCACTTCAAGTAGAAAGTTCCATGGTGACCTGGCTCAGGATCAGTTGAGTGGACTTGGCAAAGATTCAAGTCGAGTCACCGAGTCTTAGAACTACATTGAGCCATATGCATATGAGAGAGCCCATTTATACACCACATGTGTCGAAGTGGACATGTGCTTGCAATTTTTTGAT
Organism: Magnolia officinalis; assembly: GCA_021015155.1. Classification (NCBI taxonomy): domain Eukaryota; kingdom Viridiplantae; phylum Streptophyta; class Magnoliopsida; order Magnoliales; family Magnoliaceae; genus Magnolia; species Magnolia officinalis. The sequence continues at coordinate 4,719 of JAJHSJ010002511.1, read as the reverse complement.
CCATCCATCTGTTAGGCCGAATGATACAAATGCCCTTATTTGACCTGAAACTGATCATATCCGGGCCTGGGTCCTAAAAAACGATACCCAGACCTGAATGGACCAGGACCCGACATGACCGAATGCAATCAAAATTGGGTACAGTATTTGAGGACCTGACCTGTTGACAGTCCTAATGATATAAATAGATTACTAACTACAAGTACAAACTTAAGCACAAATTTCCAGTTGTCCAATTGTGTGGACATCATATTTGCAAGGCACTCAACAATGTGTTTCCATACAACCATGCAGTAGTCCTTGCGTGTAGAACTTCCTTCAGTAAACTAGCAAGATTGAGTTCTCAAACTCTACCAGAACAAATAGGAGTATGTTTTAGCATTGTCTTTAATTTTAGTACGATGACTCTCCAGCAGTTTTTGTTCTATCCAGAAACCAAAAGGATTTGATGGGTGTTGGGGTGGTCGCAAAATATTGCAGCTAAGTGTTTATATAACAATGATTTTAGAAACTCAAAACCAAAATATGCAAATGAAGTGATGTTGTTACCTACAATATAAAGGTATGTTGCTGAGAGGTTGGATACTATAAAAATTAATTTTCTAAAAGAGGGTTTGATTATCCATTAACATTACCTTTCGTAAATGGCAGACGCAAAAATTAAAAACAATGGTAGTAATAGCAATAAATTGTAATAATTGGAAAAGCAACAGGGAATGAAATGAGAAAGTCAAACAAAGAAATGGAGAAATAAGAAAATCAATGACAACGAACAGTTACTCTTACTTCTTTAGTCAACTTCTCAATCTCAGCAGTATAAAATTCAATCGCATCCACAGATCGCCCCCAAAGTCCACAAAAACCTGTCTATATATAAGAATACTTGTATGAGAGGATTAACGAAACAAGGGATACCAACAAAATTCAAATTTTTATTGATTAAAAAGAATTAATCTGAAGTACTACAAAGGGAAAGGGTGCAAGAAAGAGTTTACCATGGGATGAAAAATACCTTTGTAGATGGTTTTTTGGAAGGATTTTCAATATATTTCTTTTCGTAGTAGTCAAGCGAATTTTGCAAGCTCATCTTTTTCTCCACTACATTTGCAAGATGATTAGCATTATAAACAACCTACAAGATTAAAAAAGTAAAAAAGAAAAAAACCCATAATTTAGTGAGGTCATGTAATACGGATTTGAAAGCATACGAAAATAACAATCTAGTAAGACTAGCAAATCTTCAACTCTACAAAATCTGAATGTGAATTTTCTTATTATTAGCATCAGTGCATATTCTTCTACACAGTATAACCAACAAGGCAATGAATGGATAAAAATGAGTTAATGGATAAGTAATATCGGAGATGCTACATAATCATCATCATCATCTAAGCATTATCCCAATTAATTGGGGTCAGCTACATGTATCCTGTTTTTCCATTCCACTATCAAGGGTCATAACTTCAGTTAGTCCACCGGGTAATCAAGTCTATTGGAGATGCTACATCTAAGTTTCTAATTGTATAGCATGGACATTGATGTAGTAGGAGCAATTCACATAAAGTTTTCTCCACACGTGGAGATTTCTCTAAAAGGCATTTTCGCCATGTGTCAAAGTTCTTTATGCAATTTGACAAACACTATCTGAAGATGGCCCTTTATCCTGGTCATCACTATACTAAGGATATTTAGGCTTAATGCTTTTCTGTTGAGAATTGTAGGGATGTCAACCTCATTGAGTACCTGAACAATTTGTTGATAAATACATGGCCTGCTCGTTGCAAACTTTTCGTACCCCAAATAGCTTTCTTTCTTATATACTCAACTTCAAAGATTTCACCAGGTCGACTTGGTCTAAAACCGAATCAAAATAGCATGAAAAATGGACGACTAGAAAAACACCAAATTTGCAATGGTAAGAGTTTATGGTTTCTCTCTCTCTCTCTCTCTCTCTCTCTCTCTCTCTCTCTCTCTCTCTCTCTCTCTCTCTCTCTCTCTCTCTCTCTCTCTCTCTCTCTCTCCTAATGAGATTACCCATTATGATGAAGCTTTATATTATTATCTTATATTTGATCAAATATTGATAATCTCGAAAAGATATTCTAATAAAATTCGGACCTTTATTATTCGAATAAAGCCACTATTGTGGTAAATTAGAGAAGATTTGATTGGAAATGATACCAAGTGGTTTGCTTAATTGAGAGAAGAAAGAATGTGGGTAACCCAAAAGGCAGAAGGTGGTTGCTAAAAGGGATAGAGTTACCATGATTATTTCACATCAAAATTCTGATGCAAGGGGTGTTTGGCTATATAAAATGAATAAATGCATAATAAATTCACAATGAAGCAAAAACTAGTTAAAAGGGAACAGAGAACTAATAAAGGATAATATAATGAGACCAATCCAGAAATATCTCTTATTTTGTTTGCAGTTAAATTCCAAATTCATAAAGAAAGATGCCATAATCCAGTCTTGCAAATTTTCTTCATTTCCACTTTTTTTCAGCATTTCCATATTCAATATTGCTTTTTATCATGTTTCCTTGAATTATGTAATTCTATTCACTATTCAGACAGTATTAACTCTAATGCAAGTTCAATTTACAATAACGTTTTTCAACAGCTCAAAATATGAAAAAGAAAAAAGAAAAGAAAAAGAAAAAAGAAGTGATGTGACAGCTCAAAAAACGATATTTGGGGATGTCATCACTTTTGTAGTTAGCATTGTCATTAGTATTATCACAACCTAACAAAGAAGACTTTGCTTTACCAATTTATATAGCTGAAGGAGGCAAGGATCAACAGTTTCACAATGTGCTTGACTCCTAAATTTCAACCTTAGTTTATTAGTACTTGCATGTGTAAGAGTACCCAGTTTTTGGTATACAAGTGGTACAAACATACAGTGGAGAGGGAGCACCATATTCAATCATCGTTCAGAATGCCATTCTACAAGAGATGAAGACGTATCTTTTTAGATTTTATTTATTTTTATTTTCAGTTGATTTTGTCATTATGTTTTTACGAATGATTATAAACATGTGCGGGATAGAGGATATTGTTCAATCTTCTTCCCACTCTACTAACACCTCCTCTCTCTCTCTCTCTCTCTCTCTCTCTCTCTCTCTCTCTCTCTCTCTCTCTTCTCTCTCTCTCTCTCTCTCTCCACCAGGGTTCCTCTATCTTCATCTTTCCAACTCATGGTATCAGAGATTGGGAAAATTCCTTTCCTTCTATTCTCCTTTTCCTTTTCTCTACCTTTCTCCTTCTTTTCTTTCCGTTTTCCTTCCAAACATAGTCACTCTTTTGAATCATAAGCAATCAATGATGGGATCCAAAAAATAGATTGACAAATTGTTGATTGGACCTATTTTCATGTTAGTGATTTGGATCGTCCAATTAAAGACTAATGATTAGATAGTTATGATCGTCAGATTAGTGTGGTATTTGCAAGGTAGCCCATAAGATCTATGTTCAATAATGTAGAGTCTAGATCAAAGCAATTGGATTGTCTAAGTGATACAATGCAACTAGAAGCATTATAACTTATAGTGCTTTGAAAGAACTAGAGAATTTCACTTATAAAAAATACACTTTTCATTTTACTAAAACTGAAAATGCCCCGAATACTAAGATTTATTCATCAATATAAATCTAGACTTCAGGTTGTCTACCATCACTTTGGGGTTTGTCATTGGGAGTGACGTTGGAAAAAGCAGGTTTCTAGGTAATCAAAGCCCAACGATCCATGAACTAGCTCATGCTTGACTAGCCAATCAAATGAACGAACCTGCATCTTCTTCATAGAGCCAGGGTTTAATTTTCAATTTTGTTTGAAAGGAAACTCTTTTCTTATAAATTTCCTCATCTTAAAATATGTGTGTGAAGGTGTGTGTGTGTGTGGTGTTTGAGGCACCCAAACACCACACACACGCATATGCACACACGCACAATACATACATTATTCGTATTGATGGAATATGATCAAAAGTAGAATTGACCGAGTCACCTGGTCTACTCACCCGAGTCAAAATTCTGTAGTAGGCTGAGTTGAGTCAGTCTCAACTTTTCCAACCTTGTTCAAAAATGATAATGAGGAGAGAATAAACAGAAATTGCACATCCTTTAATTGTTTTGCTTGATTTTGTGTATACCACGATCACAAGAATGCCATATTTGCAACCAATTTTACAAGGAAAGAACATCGTTATTTCTTAGAGGTTCAAACCTGATGGGAGAGGTAATGATCAGGATGGTTTACGCAAAAGAAATGTTCAACATGCTCGCTCACCGACTCATCGGAATCAGGAGGAATGTTTCTCACAAGGACCTGTGAACAACCACTAAATTAGAGGAAATAATGGTACAACTAAGATCAAGGATAAAGAAATGAATGTATTGTTAAATATAGCAAAGAGAAGTTAGCTATATAAGTTTGAACTATATTGGCACACACACCCACACCCACCCACACACACACACACACACACACACACACAAGCTGTGTTGTAGGAGACCATTGGTGTGAGAAAACTGAGTGGGCTCCACAGTGATGTGTATGTGAAATCTACTTCGACCATTAGATGCATCACATCGCATTAGAGCCAGAGCCAAAAGATTAGGTCAATCTGTGATTCAAGTGGGCCACATCAAGGGAAATAGTTGGGAGTGACTGCCCACTGTTGATTTCACCGAGGCCCACATGGATTGAAAAATGGC
>JAJHSJ010002454.1:0-48994 GCA_021015155.1 Magnolia officinalis | reverse complement strand
TACTTTGAAAATGGGCCATTTTATTAGCTGTCCATTGACACGCCAATATACATGCTGCTAATGATGAATTTACTATCCCTGTCATCAATTATGGGCTGCACGTGATTAATGGCCCAGGTCCCACGCATGCTACGTTTCCATGGTTTCTGGAGTTTATCAGTTTGAACAAATGAGGCTCATATGTCAGTGATCCATTTCATTCAAGTAAGTGAGGCCTGTGACATCAGTGGTTGCATCAATGAATCATGTGACCCCCAGGCCAGACCTTAGGTGCTGGATCCTTCTAACTAGGTGCTGCTCCCATTCAAATCCCGGCATTGGATACTCGATCTTGCTTCCTACCCTCTTTTTCTTGTTTACATTTTGAAAGAAATGCTTCCTTCCCTGCTCCCGCACCGAATTTGTTTGCCCGCTTTTCTTTGTGCTTCTTGCAACTATAGGCCGGCCTCTCTTTCTTTTCTTTTGCGTTCCTTTTTAGCTTGAATAAATTGGTGGTTATCCTTTTAAAAAAAATGGAGTTGGACTTTCTGATTTGTACAACATTAGAATAATAATAACTATGAAATATCTTTCAAAATTCATTGTTCCACCAAGATCCACAGCCATATTAACCTATAAAACCGAAAATATGGTATTTTTTTTCAGCTCCCCCCCTGCACTTAATGCTGAAAATGGTGGTCGATTAAAATTTCTTTTCACTTTTGATTAAAATATCCCTAAGATTATTTCAAATTACAAGCACTTTACGTTTTCAGCACTTGATTTATTTTCAGAGCTTATTTTTCAGTTATCAGATGACAACTTAGATTTGTGTAAAACTTCTTCGTTGACTAAAGATCTTCTAGATGTTTCTTGTGTATAGTCTACCAGATTATATAGAACCCAGATCTAGTGTTGTTCTTTTTTTTTTTTTAGCTGCCAAAATTAGCTGTTTGTTTGCTTATATTTCTGTCTAATCACCTATGTTGAATTAATATGATCACACCTGGCATGGGATTTGTAGTGTATTCACAGTTGTCTGGAAACCCTAGTGCAGAATTCTTTGAGCATATTGATGGTTACTGATGGCATCCACTGATATTTTGTTTCTAAATAGGATTGTCTTGAATTACTGAACAATCTCTCCGTAACAATACATCCGGCCAGGTTTGTGGCTTTTAAAGATGCCTAGTCCCAATATGCTTTTGTGGTGATTACTTAAAACAATTTGTGCAGTGCAGATTTTACTTGAAGGTGAGTCCTGCTCATGCAATTTGATGGGCCAAACAAAACCTTGAATTTGATTGAGCATTGTATATTTCATTGACCAGGTGTACTTGTATTATGCATCTCTGCAAACACCATGATATTTTCTGTAGTTCCTACACAATTTTCATCATTATTATTGTTATTGTTATTATTATTATTATTTTGAAGAACGTAGTATGTACACCTTTGTGTTGGAGGCAACTCATGGAAGGCAACTGCTTTTCAGGTGAAGGCAAGCATTGTTTTGATTGAGACTGTAGAAGTTCAGAAAGGAATTGTAGAGCTTGTGTCAAGACACGTAATTAAGAAGCTGTTATGGGAGCAAGCACCAGACAAGTAAGTATTTTTCCTTGGACAATATCAACCTGAATATGATTTTACTCTGAAGGACTTTCCACTCATATGGATTTTGGCAAGTGAATCACCTCACCGGATGTAACCTTGTGACTTTTGAGATATAACTCAAATGCATGAAAGCTGTGAAATAAAAAAGAGAATAACCAAATTATGTTCCTGCTTTTGTGGGTATAGACATCAAACAATAATAGTTATTTCACAAATACTCAGAACGAGCACTGTCCTTCTTTACATCATTTACAGAACTTCAAGATAACTGTTTGTGTCTATGCACACGGGCAGAACTTTGTTTAAATGTTCATATTTGATATCAGCATCTTTAACATAAATTATCAATGGCTGGCAATTCAAAGAAAAAAAACGACATATAAATAACTGTATAAATGAATCGTGTTGTTTGATTCCTTAGGAGCATGTGCAAAGTCACAAACATGAATATGAGGTGTAAATCTACCATGGAGAAATGCCATGGCTATTCACAAGAGAGATGGAAGAGGTGAATAGCAGGACATGTGCTCATGTGGTACATTTGTGTGACAATCATTAGGCAGGGCCAATGGTTACCATGCCTTGGGTCATAAATCAAGCCAATCCAGTCATCAGGTGTCATACTTGCTTGAGGAAATGAATGGTTAAGAAAGAAACCACCAACCACCTATATTCAGCATACATGTAGGGATATCTTGCACGCATGTTCCACTTTGGTGTATGTGTTGCAATTCACCTCTTCATTCTCTCCTCTCATGAACGATTTTAGCATTTCTCCATATACACTAAAAGAAACATGTAATTGTCTAAGTCTTTTATCCACAAAATGTATCGAGAGAGTTTTCTAAGGCAAGTTACCCCAAAAGTGTTAAGAGACCCGTTCACAAGTCACTTGCTGTGCATAGTAAGGATCTTAGACAAGCGGAACAACATTTATATACACCATCATTCTCTGGATTATTTGTAACTTGAGCATATTTCCATGCATCCATCATCAGTGAAATTGAAATTTAGTTCCCAAGGATTGGGACTTGAGGATTGGAGCATATTTCCATGCATCCTAAACCTATAACCTAAACCTATAATCATAGTCATAAATGCATGTGTTTAGAATTAGATTCGTGAATGAGTGAAAAATAATAATAATTATTATTATTTTTTTGTAAGGTGCAGGTTTAAAATGAACCCCGTGGTTAATCAGGATCCGGCTATAACAGATAGGGAGTGGATGACACTAAGTTTCCGAACCCTCTTTTTATTTCTGGAATCAAAAGCTTTGCGAAGTTTGCACGAGAACACACTTCCTGGTAGAGAAACCATTCTTTGTCCATGTGCCACTTGTAGATGTTTACGATTACCGGTTTCTTATGATGATTTGGAAATACATCTAATGAAAAATGGATTTGACTCAAGCTATAGGGTTTGGGACATGCATGGCGAGCATGTATCACCTAAGCGTACTGAATGTGCATCAAGTTCCCACAATACCACAATATCCTAAACTTAAATGAGGTTCACAACGTGATTGTTCAAGAACTTGGTGGTAATAACCTAGATGAAGTTGTACAGGATGAGCCGAATGTGACCCCTGTAGTCGAAGGCGTCTTTGGGAAATGAAACTGATGATTTGAAGAAAATCTACGAGACGCAATGACTGAGCTATACCCAGGGCCCAAGATTTCACTGTGCTGACTTTTATTGTACAACTTTTCAAATTAAAGGTGAACCATGGATGGAGCGAAAAAAGCTTTACAGAGCTCCTTCAACTACTAAAGAAGGTGTTACCTTCTGGTAACAAGGCCCCTACTAATACCTACCAAGCGAAGAAGATCATTACAAAGTTGGGTCTTGATTATGTGAAGATCCATGCTTGTCCAAATGACTGTATCTTGTACTGGAAAGAGAACGAGATGAAAACCAGTTGTCCAACTTGTAAAGCTCCTAGGTTCAAGATAGAAATGAATGTTGAGAAAAAACAATCTCGAGTACCTGCCAAGGTGTTAAGGTATTTTCCATTAACACCAAGGCTACAAAGAATGTTCAGTGTGCCATGGTTAGCGAAAGAAATGTCCTGGCACTCAACCAGAAAATTGCAACCTGAAAAGATGGAGCATCCGGCTGATTCTATTGCATGGAAGAATCTTGATGAGAAGTATATGGATTTTTCAGCTGAGCCTCGCAATGTTCGATTGGGCCTGGCTACAGATGGGTTTAACCCATTCGGTGCTTTCACTACAGCTCATAGTTCATGGCCCGTTATGTGTGTGACGTACAACCTTCCGCCAAAGCTTTGCATGAAACCTCAGTTTACTATGTTGGCTTTGCTCATTGAGGGACCACAACAACCAGGAAAGGATATTGATGTTTTTCTTACGACCATTGATTGATGAATTGCAAGACTTATGGCATAAAGGGGTCATGACGCTTGATGCATATAATAAAAATAAATTCAAGATGCGTGCCGTTTTGCTCTGGACAATCCATGACTTTCCAGCATATGGTAATGTTTCTGGTTGTAGGACCAAGGGTAAGTATGGTTGTCCTGTATGTGGTCCTAACACAGATTCCTTGCGACTCCAATATGAAAAAAAAAAACATGTTTATATGGGTCACAGACGATGGTTGCCAATGTCAGACCAGGCAAGAAAGGACACAAGTGCTGGCACATTCAATAAGAAGGTAGAGATACGACGTCAACCCATTCGTCTGGACGGGATTGAGGTTGAAAGACAAACTGCGAACCTGCATATGCAATGGGGGAAGACTGAGAAAAGGAATATGAGGGGTATTGATGGAGGCCGACAAGAGCTAACGGGTGTTGTTGAATCACCGTGGTTCTTTAAACGGTCTATATTATTTGATCTAGAGTATTGGAAAGATATTCCGGTGCGTCACAACCTTGATGTTATGCATGTCGAGAAAATATATGTGAAATCCTTATCGCCTTGTTGTTGAACACACCTGGCAAGACCAAGGATGATGCTAATGCGCGCAGGACCTGAAACAATTGAGAATTAAGAAGCGTCTATGGCTAAAAAAGATCAATGGCAAGATGATTCAGAAACAAGGTCCTTTTTGTTTAAGAAAAGAAGAGAAAAGCTTTTTTTCAGACTTTGCATGACCTGTGTGTTCCAGTCGGTTTTAGTGCAAATTGGAAGACCATCATAAAGAAAGATTGCGTGGATTTAAAGGGAATGAAGTCTCATTCTTACCATGTGTTGATGCAACATTTGCTCTCAGTTCTCATCCAGCATGCATTCAGGGATAGGAGGGTCATTCGTCCTATAATTACAAGCTTTTGCACCTTCTTTAATGCCTTGTGCTCAACAACAGTAGACGTTCAAACGCTCCTCACTCTTGAGAGGGGTATAGCTAGGACCTTATGTCAGCTTGAGATTATATGCCCTCCATCTATATTTGTTGTGATGATGCATCTGTCCATCCACTTGGCTTACGAGGCTCGTATATGTGGTCCTGTATACTATCGATGGATGTATCCATTCGAAAGGTACGCTATAAGTTTAGTAAGAATAATTCGGCTTAACATCTACAGTTGTATGTATTTGTAATGTATCATTATCTTTGTCAGGTTCATGAAGACATTTAAGGCCTATGTCCGTAACAAGACGCGACCTGAGGGTTGCATTGCAGAACAATATATCCAAGAGGAGACGATTATATATTGCAACCAATACAAAGGAAAACAAAAAACAAGCCTCTTGGAAAAATTGGAAAAACGGTTTGATGGAGTCATTTCAGGACTATAAAAGTTGCAAGATGTCGTTGATGACAATAACAATTGACGATGTTGGTCCCATAGGTTCAGGTCAAAGTGTTATCCTAGCGGGTATCGAATACGAACAGGCTCGTACATGGGTACTGAAGAGTCATCCCAGCTATGATGTGTGGGAAGGGTATGCACAATTAGCTCATTTGTATATATTTTCTTTACTTTATGCGATTTCAATATAACAATGGTATCAAATAATGCGCAGGAAACACAAAGATTTCTTGTAGCGATGTTACAGGAGGACCACAGGGTGCCTAGTTTGGATGAATTAATACCTTGGTTGAAGAGGCAACCAGAGTTTAACGAATCTGACGATAAAGAATTTAAAGATATAGTGAGAGGACCTCTAGCTTTTTGTACTCAATACAATAAGTATTGTATTAATGGTTTTTCTCTTTGTCACTAAGGACTATGAGGAGAATAAAACGAACCAAAACAGTGGGATTATGACAGAGGGTATGACCACCTTTCGATCTAGTGCTAAGGATATGAATACAGTGGATGAAATCAACCTTACTACTACGAGTCCTTCGTAGAATTATCCAATTGGAGTACAGAACAGGGTACAAGCCATCTTATTTAAGTGTGATTGGGTTAAGGTGACGCATCATGGTGTTTCTTTTGATGTTGAAGCGAATCTGAGATTAGTAAATTTGTCCAGTCTTTACAATTCAGACAAATTGGGTGACGAGCCGTTCATTCTTGCGGAGCATGCCACACAAGTTTTCTACTCCAGAGATCCAAAAAATCCTGAATGGCATGTGGTATTGGAAGTTCCAAAAAAGATTTTTATCGAAGAAGAGACATGTCATCTATCGGAACGGTTTAAGGATGTAACTGATGCCGATGCAGGACCTAATCTCACCTCATTAGCAATTGTTGATGAGTTGATATTCAATGAACCTGAAGACATCAGTGTTGTAGTCGAGAAAACCAAGAAAAGAAAGCGGTCAAGCAGAATCTCTTGAATTGTTAATATTTTCTAAGCATGTAACAATATGATATTTAGTAGAGGAAATCCAATCAAGGTATGGATAATGTAGTGAATTGTTTGTACTTTATCTGTTATTGAAGTTATTATTTTAATCATTAGTGTTTTTATTTTATTTTAATTTAATTTAAACAGGCACATGGATTCACAATCAGAGGCATTGGGTGTGCACTTGACCGAGACTATAGATGCAGGCAAGACCAAAGGTAATATGATAGTTCTCCTTAATTAGATATGTAAATTTCAATTTTCTTATCATTTGAGGGTAATCAACGATGTGTAATATGTAACTACTCTTTTTATGTTGTTGTGCCAGCTTCTTCTTCTTCGTCAAGAAAGAGAGGTCCTACTAGGGGTGCTTTTTTACATGAGCAACCTGATAGGAAAAAAGTCCTAAAGACGAATGAATTCGGACAACCGAATGAGGATTGTCCTGAACAAAGCAATTTGCATCGCATATCGATATCCTCACCCGACTCATATCCCGATCACATACCAGGACTTTCGCCAGGTGCCTCATGCACACATTCAAATGATCATAGAGTCATTGTCACGGGCTTATGAGTATGAGGGTCAAAGTTGGGATGCGAGTCTTACATACGTAACAAAACGCATCAAGGAAACATGGCGGAATTACAAAAAAGGTTGACTGCAAAATATATTAAAGACAAAGATCCTGCAGTTGTGAGAGATAGTCCTGCCCCCCCTGGTATCCCTATGGAGGATTGGTTAGTCTTCGTGAATCAACATACCACTGAGGAATTCAAGAAATCAAGTGAAAGGAATAAAGTCAATCGGTCCAAGCTAACGCGACCTGCGTGTCTTGGGAGGAACAGCATGGCTGTTATTCGCCATCAGATGGTATGTATTATTTATTTATAATATAGGTATTATAGTTTAATATTGAATTTACTTTTGAATTATCATCTAACTCCATTAATATGTAATGTGCCAAAGGCGAAGGAGAAGAATCTTACCTCTGATGCCGAGATAGTAGATGTGATGTTTACTTAAGAGCCCATACAAGCAAGGACAAAGTTGTCCAGTATCCTGAACTTGTTGTAAGGATATCCCCTTCTACTTCTAACCAGTACCTTTATGAGATGCCAATGTATAACTTTGAATTATTTTACATCCATTTGTATTTTGTCGCAGGAAAAATTAGATGAGCTTTATTCTAGCAATCCTTCTTCTAAGATTACCGGCGTTGACGATGCCCTTACACAGGTAATAATAAAATTTAAAAATTACAGTGAGATTCATGGTACTTATGAATTTTTCTAATAACTTGATTCGCAATGTCTTACAGTTGGTTGGTTCTGACAGTAGAGGACGAATGCGGGGTCTAGGTTGCTCGATAACCAAGACAGGACTGAAGATGTCAGCCCCTGCCCGTTCAAAGGTAAGAGAATTTGACAAAAGAAAGAGATGCCTAGTGCAAGAGATATTTGATATAAAGAAATCATTGTCCAAGATGGAGGCCTGGATGGAGATGCAGCAACACGCACAACCTACGCAAAACCTCTCATCACCAACAATTGCTAAATCTGCTCAGGCATCGTCGGTATGCAAGTGTAAATTGGTATTGTATTGAACTTACATTATTTTATAACGATAAAATACTAATGCCATTTTATATGTGTACATGTAGCCGGATGTTATATATATCGGTAAGAGATGCGACTTGCTTGGTTGGGGAAATCGTGATGTAGTTGCTCGTGGTCAAGTACACGAAGTTAATCCAACTGCAGTTGTCCATTGCAACCAGTGGAGGATGGAGCTTTTGTTATTACCCTGACTGAGATTATACATCCTGACACTCGTTTATGGAAAGAAGATGGGTTCGCATCTACACTTGGAGAGGCCGGTCCGGGATCACTTGTGCAATGGGGGAAGGAATCTTTGAGATTTCGATAATTCAAACAAACTTGGTACTCTATAATTGAACTTGGTGTGGATGCTTTTTTTAGTTACTTTATATATATATGATGTTTCGCTTGTTTTTTTTTTTTTTGGTTAATTTTGAACTAATTTGACACTTTAGTTACTTTATATTGATGAACTCAGAACTTGGTTTGGTTTTTAGTTACTTTATATTGATGTTTCGCTTGTTTTTTTTTTTTTTGTTACTTTATATGTTGTTTGGTTTCGTTTTTGTAATTTTGAATGAATTTTATACTCTATATGTAAACATATTAGACTCCATTTGGTCGTCACAAACCAAATGAAGGCTAAGCCCCTTTTTAACTCCGCCAATGCAACTCCTTGCATTGCCGGTCCCAAGCCCGGGTAAAGGAGGAGGGAGAATGGGCTTCAAGGTGAGTTGTATGCAGGCTCATGTGTTTTTAGTTTACTGGTTTCTTCTATTATCATTTGAGGACCTCAAAGGCCCAACTAACTTGAGATTTTTATATGCAGGCTCATGTATTTTTAGCTCCACAGATCAATGTTGCCACTACAAGGTTCAATATTGAAATGGTAAAGTTTTTAACTATGTATTTTATCTTTGAAATTGTTATTTTTCATTCATATAATTTTTTTGCTCTTTCAATGCTGCTAGGTACAACATCGGTTGCACACCATAATGCCATTTTTTATGTTTGCTGGATAAAGGTAATTTTCTTCTAAGTTCATGTGCTTGTTTATTTCTATCCACTCTACTTTAAGTAATTTCTGTTTCATGTACTCTTTTTTTCTTTCTTTCTTTTTATATTGAATTTCAGATGTAGAACTGTCCACAAATAGAAAAAAAAAGATTTATTTGATATTTTTTGTAAGATCACACGGAAAATTTACCCTTTATGACTAGGCATGTCTATATTATGTACACCATTGAGAATTTCAGTTGCAGAGGAAAAGAATGTTTGTCCATTGTGGACACGTGCCTCGATCTCTCACCGTCCATTCACTGGACAATGAATATCAGGAGGGAATAATAAAAGGCCCATTTTGATTTGGTTGGGCGATCACACGGAAATGTTACCCCCCTTATAGTAGGTGTGTTTGTATTATGTACACATCATTGAGAATTTTAGCTGTAGGGGAAAAGAATGTTTGTTAATAGTGGATGCATGTAACTCAATCTCTCACTGTCCATTCACCGGATGTAGAGAGAACATGAAAAAGCCCATTTTGATTTGGTTGTTATTTTATTTTATTGCCCAATGAATGGATGGTGAGATGGATGTAGAGAGAACATGAAAAAGCAATTGCAATTCATCTATTAAATGGTGTTGCTCTCCCACAGGGGACATTTATAATGAATTGAATCAATTGCAATTCATCTAAATCAATCATCCAAATTCTCCCGAATATCGCATTTTTTAATTTATGGATTTGATGTTTTGAATATGAAATTTTAATTCAATTGAGGAGGCTAGAATCAGTCCCTCAATGACAATCTGTAAGTGCTTCTTAAATCGATGTGTTTTCTATTTGGGTTGCAGACTAGAGATGGCTACATGATTACGATTCAATTGCGGGACCCTAAGTTGCAAGCTATCGAATTTGTTTTGAAAGATGAGAGAGATAGAGTGTTTCTTTTGGTTCGTGTTGCGGGACCCAACCATGTTGTTCTCTTAACTTTTCTTAAGCCCTTTTCATGTTGGGCACAACTCCTACCACTTAAAGGATCAAAAGTTATACACCAACTAGAACTTACTATTTATAGTAAAAACAAAATTAAAAGGGACTTTTGACCGTCGATCTGATGTAAAGTCGCAAATCCGGCATGGGTAACCCAGGGTTGGTTGGCTAAAGTAGCTTCTCCTACCCCAAAATCATATATGATACGTCGAAAAACTCATTCCGGTTTGCAAGATACAACTGTTTTAAGGTTCTGACGGTGGATCTGATGTAAACTCGCAAATCCGGCATGGGCAACCCAGGGTGGTTGGCTAAAGTAGCTTCTCCTACCCCAAAATCATATATGATACGTCGAAAAACTCATTCCGTTTGCAAGATACAACTGTTTTAAGGTTCTGACACTCCGGATCATTTCCGCCTCCAATCAGACCTTCTCTAGTCCATCTTTACCATGAAAGTGTCTGCGACCGGCTCTACATCAACATCAAACTCGGCTGATCATAAAATCGGGTGGGCCATGCCACAGGGAACAAATTGAGAGTGGACACCTACTGTTGATTTGAATGGTAGACCTACTGCGTAGTTTCTGCAATCCAGGAAATCATAACCTTCTTCTGACATTGATGTGTACTTCATTTCTTTTCTGTCTCAGGATGTGACCAAAAGCATGAGAAAGTTGATCCTGATGCTCTTTTACAAGAGTTTCGTTCTTCGGGTATGTGATCCCTTTCATGTGCTTTTTTCCACCAATGTCAGTATTGTGTAACTTTCACATGTGATGCTTCTGAATTATACAATACAGGTAATGGCAGCAAGAAGTCCCAACCTACGCCTCCGAAAAGCACTGAGTAGACGTGCTCCAAGGTATGTGAAAAACTTTGATACTCTAGCAGAGTGTGATGGATGATATGCAGGCACTTGGAAATTGCCCACATGGCATATAGTTAGTCAAATTAAACAGCCAAAATTATGGTGTGCAGTGTGGATTTATCATGGACCAAAAATTAAGCTTGTTTGTTTATCTGACTATCGGATTGGTGGACATTTATTTGATGGTTAAAATGAAAAAAAAATAAAAAATAAAAAATCCAATGGTCCTCTTTCCACAAACGAGTGTCAGAATCAGACGTTAGGATTGTTCAACCAATCTGATCTTGGATTTGTGACTTGAAGACAGTGGAATGCATAATCTAGTATATGCCACTTGTACAATTCCTCAGTGCCTTCATAATTCAAACATCATATGCAGCTGGAGTATCGTATAACTCTTTTTTTCTCATACTAATATATTTGGGTCATCCAATAACAGAAAGAATTCATTTTTCTAGTGCAATCCTCAAATGCCCTCGTTCTGCACCAGCGAAATCAGCCAAGGATAGGATACCGAGATTGACCATGATGACATCAATCTCTCAAAAGGCCCGTGATAGCAAAGTGAAAGTCTCTTATTTCCAAGTTGAATTTGACTCCGAGCAATGGAAAGACAAAGAAATCTTCTATTACAGGAAAGGCTTTGACAACTCCTAGGCACAAAAACTGCCCTCAGAATCAAGAACCCTTTCGAAGTGTTCGGAATCCAAAAGTAACCCCGGCATTGCCTAAGAGTAGCACGGCAGCAAAAGCACTAGTTTTTCAAAGTCCAAAGAAAACTGAGAAGACAACTTCATTTAAGTGCCGTAATATTTCTACACCGGATATCTGTAGTGAGATGAGGAAGCTTGCGATAAGCAGTCAAACAAAGAAGGCAGCGGGTCATTTTTGTAAATCTTCGAGAAATGCAGAGCGTGACCCAAATTGTTCCGTGCCCACTTCAAGCCCTGCAAAATCACAGTCGTGTGCTTCCAAGCAACACCGTAACCAGGCCAAAGTTTCATCCATTTCTCGAGGTTTTAAGGGCCGCGAAGTTCCTTCAAAGTATCTGAAGAAGGTAGGAAAGGTGAATTTACAGAAATGCGATGGATCCATGCCTCAAAGAGATGGTAATGACTCTAGTGATATGGAGATTGATGGAAAATCGAGGAATGGCTCTATGCAAGCATGCCCAAATGGATGTGAGGGGAGTCTTAAAGATGCAAAATCTTCAAAATTAGGAGACGCAATCACTACTGAAGAAGAAGAATCCTTGCTGTCTTCAAGGGAGCCATCTATTAAAGAGAATTCATTATCACGGTCTGAGAAGGATCAGACTTCAAATAGAGTGGTGGCTGAGACTGAAACAGTGCAGAGTTCTGATACTGAAAGTACTTCCGTAGTAGGAGTTGCAAATACTACAGAGGAAGAATCATTCCCTTCTTCAGATGACTCCTCCATTAGAGAGAACTCTCTATCAAATTCCGAGGAAGATTTGCAAGAAAAAGATCCGATAATTCAAACTTTGAGTGTAGTAGCAGAGGAGGCTGAAACTATGGAAAGTGTTGAGAAGAATTTAGAAGAAAAAATCGAACTTCAAATGGTGGAGTAGAGATGAGCTGAAGAACCCATTGAGATTGCTGACAAAGAAAATGCATTGGCCTCGGATGAGAATAGGTAACAAGCCTAAATACTTTCATTTCTTTAACCATTTCCCATTTATGTTTCTCTTAATGATAATATTCATGGGCTATTTGTAACTGATGCCAGAGATGTTAATGTACATGGCCACCATTCAGAAAGCAAGGTTGGCCATCAGAAGGTTCATGAAAACCCTCAAAAGGTACATTCTTGTAACTTCATTTTTTTTCTGAGGGCTGCTAACTCACAAGAGTAGGGTTTCAAATCCTAATTTCCCAGATCCAGGCCATTTATTAGGTGTGACGCCAATTTGTCATGGCCTGAAAATCAGTCTCAGTCCACTCATCTGTGGGCTGTTCATCATCATCATAGTACACGTGGCCAACCCAATTAATGGACTGACCTTACTCTTGGACAAAAACACGCGTGCATCCCAGCAGCATGGATCTTTCAAGCACGTGCTACATTGGGGGGGAGAGAATCAAAATGACACCTGCATTTTTCTTGTTTTTGTTAGTTTTACAGAAACACAAATATTATTGTGAATTTTCAAGTAAATCTGAACATCATGGCAGGTCAATACTTCCAAAACTACTCATGAAAGCGCTGCTACTAGCGGTACTCAAGCGGGAAGTACAAGAAAGCGAAACCAACAAATCCCAAGCCTTTTAGACTACCAGCTATTCGCGGGCACCGCTAGTTCATCATTTCGAACTTGGGGATTGAATTCAGCTGCAGGTAGATATGGTATATGTGTAGTTCAATCCTTATAATTCTAGCAGTGACAGATGTGAAACTTTATAGTTCAATCCTTATAATTCTGCTGCTTGATGAGTTGAATCCAGACTTATTTTATAAGCCATGACAGATGTGAAACTTTATAGGTCTCGTGTCCAGCACTTGTTTGCTAGTTCAGATGTCTAACTAGCTTTATTTTTCCATTGCAGTCTGTACATGAAGGTCGCATTTATCAGTTGAAGCTCTTCTGCGACAAGATTATCCGGAGAAGCCCCCCAGTGTTCGTTTCCATTCACGGATCACATGACCTGTGTCAACCATGAGACTGGAGTGGTAACAATCTAATCCTTTATGTTGTCTAAGTGATGGTGCCTGATTCTCTGCAATCATCTCCATTTCGGACTCGTGCGTAATAAGGTGTGTAGTATGCTGTGTGAAATTAAGATTCCTCTGGGGAATATCCATCATTGTTGGGGTGCAACTTGGTCAGGTTTAGGGTCCACCTGAGCCCAACCTGACCTCAAAAGGACCCAACCCGCTACCTGAACCGACCACATTCCAATCCCACCCAATCTGAACCCAACTCGTGTCCAATCCAAAGTCCTCTGTACTCAACCCAACCTCAACCTGACCCAAATATATGTGATTATTCCTAACACAACCATACCCAATCCAATCCAAATTTGCTCTACCACCCAACCTGAATTCAAATTGGGTTGGCGTTTTCCAACCCGAGGACCCTGACAACCTGACCCAACCCAACCCCAACTTGGGGTTGGGTATATCAGGTTGGGTTGACCCAAACCCAAGTTGCAGCCCTACATCATGATGGTCGATGGTTTGCCGTAATGATGACATCCATTGCTTATAGTGGCGGTAGACATTGGAATGACAAGTCCAATTATATTTTGGCAGGATATTTACATTTTCTGTTATTGTCTTGGGATTACAAAATTCTTGCATGGCTTTTAATGCTTGATTTTCAGCAGATACCTTATTTATGGAATCACCTAAATGCCTATGCCACCCTGATACTTGTATGCGCTCCAGCGATCATATCGGACACAAGTTGGTACCAGCTTTGGTGCGAAATACTTGCAGGATGTTTGTTGGTTTAGTTTTAACCATAGTGGCATATCTCGTTCTTAGCAATTTCTCAGCCTGGAAATATCTCGGGTGATTTTCAAAATTTGAGGTTTTTCTCAGGATATTATTGGGAAAATCTCTCCAAAAATATTTATTTATTCTAAATTAATAGATAAATTTGGTTGTCATTATATACTGGGCATGCAAACAGCCCTGAGTTGCTGTATATTTTGAAAGAACCTAAATGCTTGAAAGTGAAAGGATACATAAACAACACTAAGTATACAGCTGAAGAAACTTACTCTGTAGGAATAGCAAGAAATTTCTGAATTGAGTCATAAGCCAAGGAGATGGGTCCTGCCGGAATCCCATAGTGAAAAAACAGACGTGGGTTTACATCATGCACTTTCAAACTGTTTAAACTCCCTCCAGGCTGCAAAAAAAGGTAGAGCACAAAATCCATACCTTATAAGATATAAGACTGAACAGATTGACTCATTCCAATTATGGTGTGAAAAACATGTGTATGGATAACCTTATTTGTGATTCCAACACACGTTTGACTTAGGAGAGACACAATCATTAAAAAATGAAATCTGTTACAATTCAATGGAGATGGAATGGCACAATACCCATTTTTGTTATTTCATCATCATTGGATTTAGGAGATCCAACTGCGAAGAATATCAGTTACAATGACTGTTTCTGTTAGTATCTTTATGAGTTTGATCTCATGACTTAAATGCTGATGGAATCACAAATACATTTACTCTACATTTTTGTTAAAAGAGAAGTGAGGGACAGTAATAGAATCATTCTAAGTGCACTTGCAAGTGGACTATTGGTACTTGCTGTTCACATGTAGCAATGTGGCACACGTGTGCGTGATCATATGCTTTGGTCGAAAAATCAAGCAGTCGAAAAATCAAACAGAACTGCTTATCAGGTCAACATATAAAAAAGAAAAAAAAGAAAGAAAAAAAAAAGATGATAAACCAGATAAGAGCGCTGATTTGATATTTAACCCAGGCCATATTCATGGTGGGTCATGCCTGATAAGCGACTAGCTTGGATCTTGCACGCGCTTATCACATTACCATTGGGCAAGAGGCAAGTACTAGGAAAGTTATATTCCTCATAGTCATATGAAGAAAAGGTGGAAATTCCAAATTTGTAAGAAGTATAGAAGTGTATCTATGAATTACCAAGATCCTTACAAGCCAAAGACTAGAGAAGTATTCTCTCAAGTCCATGTGAAGGAAAGAAAGGGAACTGATGACGTCCCTAGGAGTATTTTCATGCCATTTGGCATTGGGTAATTTTGCACATTGGAAGGCTTACTGTTGTTTCCTTCTTAGCCAATTTGGTATTAGGAGCCAGGGACATGCTTGGGTATTGCATCATTTTGAATGAAATTCTCACCAAATGCTTTAGTTAATCAGTTCTATCATGACTAAAATTCAGTCCTCATGCATCAATCAAAATGAACTATTCCTGGGATCTAAATGTATTTTTATTTTTTTCCTGTTATCTTGTGTCACTATTATGCTCTTTATATCTTTAAAAAAAGCTCTTCAACTGATTTGATGCATGCCTTTATTTTAGTACATTTTCCCAATTTATGCTACTATGAGCTAATACAATATACAGTTAGTAAAGAAAATACAGCAAAGATCCACATTAGTAAAGAAAATACAGCAAGACAGAGTCAATCCTGTTTCTTGCTGTACCATGAAATACAGCAAGACAGATCCACATTAGTAAAGAAAATACATCAATGGAACCGATCTCACATTTATTTCAGATATTTTAGAAGTCATGATGTAATATATAAAATTGATGGACTGGACTACAATACACTGCTGATGGAACCATCTCATCAGCATGTCTGATCCCAATTTGGACGTACTGCACCACATGTATGCTACATGGACCACATGTATGCAACGTGGACATCCATGGTGAACTGACATGATGGAATTTGATAGGGACAAGTTTTCCTGTTGACATGGGTCGGAATATATGTATTTTACTCCAATCAGAATCCCTTGCTTGCCACCTACAAGAATTTCTTATTTTCCTGCATTGTGATTAGTAGTATAATCACCAATAATGTTATTAGTGCTGCTGCTGCATTAGATGCGGGGTGTGATAATGTCTCCTAATCACGTTATAATAAACAGAAATTTCATTTGTGACAAGCAGAAGATCCAAACCTACTTTATCAGAATTCCCAATACTTATTTGTGATAAATAGAGACATTATTCTTCTTGGTGATAAGAGACTTTCACATTTGTGATAAGAGACTTTCACATTGCAAAAAATGTGCAAGATATCGGATATTATGCAGATTATGTAGGTGAGCATATTTGATAGAGCAACACATTAGATTTTATGGTTGACAATATGATGAAAATAAAATCTTTTTTTCTTTTCTTGAAGGATCTGCTTACATGGTGGGAAGAGCTTTAACTTCTGTCTTTTGGGGAGTAGTAGCAGATCGATATGGACGAAAAACCCTTCATGTTACGGCGTGCAAGTGTTAGTGTCATGTTCAATTGCAGTGGAATATGGAGCAACTTTTTCATATTCAGTCCATGTTTCTATTCTATGAGTATCCAATCGACTCAAGGTCAATTTAAATACAGTTTACATCAGGGGAGTTTTATATTTTCCTTGCATTTAGTTTTCATCACTCCTTACTTGTAGATTTCTGTATTGATTACTCAAGCATGACAGTTATGCGTATTCTTTCAGGGGATGTTGCATGTGGGAGGATTGGAGCTGCATATTTTAGACTCAAGTATCTGGTACGTCTCTTGTCAAGAATGCACATGATTGGAGTGGCCTGGCCATCTGGACAGGCCGTATTTATGTATATTTGCTCGAAATTGATGAAGCAGATCGGATGTGCGTCGAAGCTATTCGGAAGAGCGGGGGTCCCTGGAAGGTGGGACCGCTGTTATGACCATGATGAAGCTGTCCATTTCCTATGGACAGCATTGGAGGGGCCTGCCATTTGGACAGGCCGTGTTTGTGTATTTGCTCGAAATTAATGGAGCAGACCCGGATGTGCGTCGGAGCTATCCGGATGAGCGGGGTCCCTGGAAGGTGGGAACCGCTGTTATGACCATGATGAAGCTGTCCATTTCCTATGGACAGCATTGGAAGGGCCTGGCCATTTGGACAGGCCATTTTTATATCTGTATTTGCAGGGACCACACCCTTAACCTAAACCTAAACCCATTCTCAAATCCCAAAAACTATAACCTAAACCTAAACATATACTTAACCAAAACCAAAACCAAAACCAAAACCTATAACCTAAACCCGAACCCATTCTCAAATCCAAAAACCTATAACCTAAACCAAAACCAAAACCATAACCTAACCTAAACCCGAACCCATTCTCAAATCCCAAAACCTATAACCTAAACCGAAACCACAACCTATAACCGAAACCCGAACCCATTCTCAAATTCAAAAACTTATAACATAAACCTAAACCTTAACCTACTAAACCTGATAACCTATAACCAAAACCAAAACCAAAACCTAGAACGATAAACCTAAATCAAAACCTATAACCTAAACCTAAACCTAAACCTATAACCTAAATCAAAACCTAAACCTAAACCTAAAACCTATAACCTAAACCAAAACCTATAACCTAAATCAAAACCAAAACCTATAGCCTAAACCCGAACTCATTCTCAAATCCAAAAACCAATAACCTAAACCAAACCGTTAACCTATAACCTAAATCAAAACCTATAACCTAAACCAAAACAAAACCTATAACCTAAACCCGAACCCATTATCAAATCCCAAAACCTATAACCTAAACCCGAACCCATTCTCAAATCCAAAAACCTATAACCTAAACCAAACAAAAACCATAACCTATAACCTAAACCCGAACTCATTCTCAAATCCCAAAACCTATAACCTAAACCGAAACCAAAACCTATAACCTAAACCCGAACCCATTCTCAAATCCCAAAACCTATAACCTAAACCGAAACCTAAACCTTAACCTAAACCTATAACCTATAACCTAAACCAAAACCAAAACCTATAACCTAAACCCGAACCCATTCTCAAATCCTATAAACCTAAAACTAAACCAAAACCAAAACCTATACCTAAACCCAAACCCATTCCCAAATCCCAAAACTTGTAACGTAAACCACAACCTATAACCTAAACCAAAACCAAAACCTATAATCTAAACCCGAACCCATTCTCAAATCCTATAACCTATATCCTAAACCAAAACCTATAACCTAGACCCAAAACCAAAACCTATAGCCTAAAACCTAAATCAAAACCATAACCTAAACCTAAACTTAACCTAAACCTAAACCTATAACCTAAACCAAAACCAAAAAACTATAGCCTAAACCCGAACCCATTCTCAAATCCCAAACCTATAACTTAAACCAAAACTTAACCTATAACCTAAACCGAAACCTTAACCTAAACCTATAACCTAAACAAAAACCTATAACCTAAACCAAAACCAAAACCTATAACCTAAACCAAACCCGAACCATCTCAAATCTATAACCTATAACCTAAACTAAACCAAAACCTATAACCTAAACGAAAACCAAAACCAAAACCTATAGCCTAAACCTAAATCAAAACCTATAACCTAAACCTAAACCTTAACCTAAACCTATAACCTATAACCTAATTCAAAACCTAAACCTAAACCTATAACCTATAACCTAAACCAAAACCTATAACCTAAACCAAACCAAAAACCTATACCCTAATTCTCATATCCAAAAACCTATAACCTAAACCTAAACCCTTAACCTAAACTTGAAAACCCAAACTTAAACCTAAACTTGAAAACCCAACCTAATCTCAACTCCCTAACCAAAACCTAAACCTAAACTTGAAAACCTAATCTAAATCCCAATCCCGAACCTGAACCCGATTTCTATAACCTAAACCATAACCAATTCTCAAATCCTATAACCTAAACCTATGACCTATATCCAAAACCAAAACCTATAACCTAAACCAAAACCAAAAACTATAGCTTAAACCTAAATCAAAACCTATAACATAAACCTAACCATAACCTAAACTTGTAACCTATAACCTAAATCAAAACCTAAACCTAAACCTATAACCTATAACCTAAACCAAAACCTATAACTAAACCAAAACCAAAACCTAAACCTTAACCTAAAGTATTCTCAAATCCCTAAACCTAAACCTACCTAATCCTAATCTCAACTCTCTAACCTAAACCTAAACCTAAACTTGAAAACCCAAACCTAAGCCCGATCTTGAACCCGAACCCGACTTCCTAAACCTAAACCTTAACCTATTCTCAATTCCCTAAACCTTAACCTAAATGTATTCTCAATTCCCTAAACCTTAACCTAAATGTATTCTCAAATCCCAAAACCTATAACCTAAACCTACACCTAATCCTAATCTCAACTCTCAAACTTGAAAACCCAAACCTAAACCCGATCTTGAACCCGAACCCGATTTCCTAAACCTAAACCTTAACCTATTCTCAATTCCCTAAACCTTAACCTAAATGTATTCTCAATTCCCTAAACCTAACCATACACCTAATCCTAATCTCAACTCCCTAATTTAAACCTAAACCTAAACTTGAAAACCCAAACCTAAACCCGATCCCGAACCCGAATCCGATTTCCTAAACCTAAACCTTAACCTATTCTCAATTCCCAAAACCTTAACCTAAATGTATTCTCAAATCCCTAAACCTAAACCTACACCTAATCCTAATCTCAACTCCCTAATCTAAACCTAAACCTAAACTTGAAAACCCAAACCTAAACCCGATCCCGAACCCGAATCCGATTTCCTAAACCTAAACCTAAACTGAAAACCCAAACCTAAACCCGATCTTGAACCCGAACCCGATTTCCTAAACCTAAACCTAACCTATTCTCGATTCCCTAAACCTTAACCTAAATATTCTCAATTCCCTAAACCTAAACCTACACCTAATCTAATCTCAACTCCCTAATCTAAAACCTAAAACCGATCCCGAACCCGAATCCGATTTCCTAAACCTAAACCTAAACCTATTCTCAATTCCCTAAACCTTAACCTAACTGTATTCTCAAATCCCTAAACCTGAACCTACACCTAATCCTAATCTCAACTCTCTAACCTAAACCTAAACCTAAACTGAAAACCCCAAACCTAAACCCGATCTTGAACCCGAACCCGATTTCCTAAACCTAAACCTTAACCTATTCTCAATTCCCTAAACCTTAACCTAAATGTATTCTCAATTCCCTAAACCTAAACCTACACCTAATCCTAATCTCAACTCCCTAATCTAAACCTAAACCTAAACTGAAAACCCAAACCTAAACCCGATCCCGAACCCGAATCCGATTTCCTAAACCTAAACCTTAACTTATTCTCAATTCCCTAAACCTTAACCTAAATGTATTCTCAAATCCCTAAACCTAAACCTACACCTAATCCTAATCTCACTCTCTAACCTAAACCTAAACCTAAACTGAAAACCCAAACCTAAACCCGATCTTGAACCCGAACCCGATTTCCTAAACCTAAACCTTAACCTATTCTCAATTCCCTAAACCTTAACCTAAATGTATTCTCAATTCCCTAAACCTAAACCTACACCTAATCCTAATCTCAACTCCCTAATCTAAACCTAAACCTAAACTTGAAAACCCAACCTAAACCCGATCCCGAACCCGAATCCGATTTCCTAAACCTAACCCTTAACCTATTCTCAATTCCCTAAACCTTAACCTAAATGTATTCTCAAATCCCTAAACCTAAACCTACACCTAATCCTAATCTCAACTCTCTAACCTAAACCTAAACCTAAACTGAAAACCCAAACCTAAACCCGATCTTGAACCCGAACCCGATTTCCTAAACCTAAACCTTAACCTATTGTCAATTCTCTAAACCTTAACCTAAATGTATTCTCAATTCCCTAAACCTAAACCTACACCTAATCCTAATCTCAACTCCCTAATCTAAACCTAAAACCGATCCCGAACCCGAATCCGATTTCCTAAACCTAAACCTTAACCTATTCTCAATTCCCTAAACCTTAACCTAACTGTATTCTCAAATCCCTAAACCTAAACCTACACCTAATCCTAACCTCAACTCTCTAACCTAAACCTAAACCTAAACTGAAAACCCAAACCTAAACCCGATCTTGAACCCGAACACGATTTCCTAAACCTAAACCTTAACCTATTCTCAAATCCCTAAACCTTAACCTAAATGTATTCTCAAATCCCTAAACCTAAACCTACACCTAATCTTAATCTCAACTCCCTAACCTAAACCTAAACCTAAACTTGAAAACCCAAACCTAAACCCAATCCCGAACTCGAATCCGATTTCCTAAACCTAAAACTTAACCTATTCTCAATTCTCTAAACCTTAACCTAAATGTATTCTCAATCCCTAAACCTAAACCTACATCTAATCCTAATCTCAACTCCTTAACCTAAACCTAAACCTAAACTTGAAAACCCAAACCTAAACCCAATCCTGAACCCGAATCCGATTTCCTAAACCTATAAACTAAACCTTAACCTATAATTATAACTAAACTTATAACCGATAACCTAACCTATGGATTTTGCTATAGTTTAGAAAATTGTAGGTACATTTTTATTTCTTTATATATGATTGTTTTTCCAGCTCTTTTTTTTTTTGTCTTTCTTTCTTTTGAGATGTGTACAAAGGCATGCTTGTTTGATTGTGTCTACAATTATTGTTTTATACAGGCTGACAAGCTAAAGAAGTCAGTGGATGATGAAATTCATTTCCTCAAGGGAAGAGTTTTAAAACTTGAAAGTGATTTTGTGTCGAAGTCTACAGAAGTTACATATGTAGTTTCAAGGACAGAAAAAGCTCTATCTTCTGTGCTTACTGAACTTGACCGTCTGAAGAAAGAAATTCTGCATGAGGGCACGCCTTAGTTGTAATTCTTTTGATAGGTTGAGCAAAGCGAAGTATTGTTTATTTAGAAATGTGAATGTAGGATGCATTGTAGATTTGATTGCTATTGTAATAAATGCATCAATTTTTTTTCTTTGATTGCATTAAGCTTAGATGAGTTATCAATATAGCAGGTTCTTGCAATGGAAACAGGGAAAATAGCTACGAAATATAATCCGTAACAAAGTTACAGCTTTTTGCCGTAGCTATTGCTATCTATTGCTACGGATTATAAGCGTAGCTATTTCTATATAGCTACGGATATAATCCGTAGCTATTTCTGTATATAGCTACGGATTATATCCGTAGCTATTGGTATCTATAGCTACGGATCATATCCGTAGCTCCCCTTATGTAGGGCTGAAAATACCGTAGATATCGGTATCTATTGCTACGGATGATTGTATCTATTGCTACGGATTATGTCCGTAGCGAAATTTGCTACGGATATAATTCGTAGCTATATGTATCTATTGCTATGGGTATAGTCCGTAGCTATTGGTATTATTGCTACGGATATTATCCGTAGCGAATAGTGTCTACTGCTACGGACAAAATCCGTAGCGAATTGTATCTATTGCTACGGATATTATCCGTAGCTAGATCTTTAACTACCCCACCAATTGCGACGGACGTGAGACGGACTAGATCCGTAGCAAAAGCCCTTTTGCTACGGATTTAGTCCGTAGCCTTTGCCCATTTTTCTTGTAGGTTAAAAGCTTTGGAGGAAGAACAATTCCAACTCGCCTTAAAACGTAGTATGGAAGATGTTTCTAAACTTCAGCGATATTCGAGTCAAAGACAACACGATGTTGAAGCAGGGTCGAGTTACTCGTCGAGTACGACAAACATGAAGAAGAAAAAGAGTAACAAATTGAAATTCCTGACTCGTCTCGGTGAATTTTATAGGGCATTGGGTACTACATACAATTCTTCACATAAAGCAAGTTTGAAAAATCTAGTTGAAAGTGTAGAAGAACATGAAGGAAAAATCTCTTCGCCTTCTGACTCAGAGGAAGTGAATCAATTTACATATAAAAAAAATAGATAGCAGTTTCGATGGATCAGATGACAATACAGGAACAGGAAGGCACTCATCTTATGGAGGTTATTAGTTATAAATTGTCATTTTGAATAATGTAATGTAATTATGTAAATACGTTAATGTAATTATGTAATAATGTAATGTAATTATGTGCATTTTATATATTTTATTATTTCGTTTAACTTCGAATTCCAATTGACAATCGAATTGAAATTCAAATTAATCTCAATTTAGAACTCGAACTTAAATCAAAGCTCGAACTCGTTACTCGAAAACCCTACTCGAATTAAGCTCAAATTCATACTCGGACTCGACTCGAAAACTCAGACTCGATTCTACTCGTTTACTACTCGTACTTAGCTCGTACTCGGGCGAGTAGAGTATGAGCAAGGGGGCCCTGCTCGTTGGCCGAGTAGAGTCGAGTACGAGCAGCACTCGGGCGTTAAGAGCCGAGTACGAGTAGGGCGATACTCGAATTGACTCGTGTACAGCTCTACACACACTCCATGTTAACCACCCCCACTAGGGATCGATATCAAGACCTCAAGTGTTAAAAACGAGGTATCTCCACTCAGTCTGTCAGTTAAGCTATGGATCTGGTGTGGTAAGGGGTTAGGTTAAGGTTAAAAAATGCGACCCATTTAAATAAATGGGTCAGATTTGGGTCTGACCCATTTATTAAGGGTGAGAGAATAGAATGTAGGGTTCCACTGTTTGGTGGTGCAAGCTCGTTGTAATGGACCGTTGATTGTCTAATCATCAATCTAGACCGTCCATCAGTTCGAACCTGTTCTTCATAGGCCGACCCACCAAAATAAGCTGATTAGGTAATTTAACCATTTGATCAACGGATAGAAAATGGACGGTCAAGATTAATTATTCACAAAATGTCTGACCATCAAATGACGCGGTTTGCATGTGACCGTAGTTCCTGTAGTAGGAAGCTGTGTGGGGACACAGAGATACCCAGCAGAAATCTACTTTGTCCATCAGTTTTGAAAGACCACAATTGAACGGGACTTTAAAAATCAGGAAGATCTAAAACTCATGTGGGCCACACTCCATCAAATAGTGGAAAGGAAATGTCCACGTTTATACCTTTCTGGAGCCTATCATGATGTTTAGATGCTATCCAAACCGTTCATAAAGTTATTACAACTCAATAAACTGTAGGCACAAATATCATCCTGATACAAAATTTCTGTGGTCCCCACATGAGTTTTGGATCTGCATGATTTTTAGATTCCTGTCCTATTGTTGTCTTGCAAACTGATGGATGGAGTGGATTTCTGATGGGCAGCTCTGTGCATCTCAGTGGGCCCCACACAACTTCCTACTACAGGAACTTCCCGTGCCCAGGGGGACAGGCAATCCGCGTCCCCATCAAATTTTTCAGCCCACTCGATGGGCTCCACGGTCCTAAACTTGGGGTTACCGACCGCTATTTTCTGTTAAGATCGTCACTTGGATCCGACAACCCTAACCATTGGATCAGTGGCCCGGAAAATGGATGGTAACGACAATGAGGGCCATTAATGGTTATGATCATCAGAGGCTGGATTGGATGTATGGTCCTCATCAAAGTTTTGGATTATCTGGATGTGTGGTCCTGATCGTGCCCTGACATTGCTGATGTGTGTAGTAAATACGAGATGTCATGAAAATCTCTTGATTTGAAAATCAGCTTGCTGTTACACTCATCGAGTGGGCCATTCAATTAAGATCAATAGATGGTTGGAAATCTGAAGTTTGGCACTCCTGATGAACGGATGGTCCTGATTTTTATACAACGGGATTTTCAAAATTTGGGCCAATATTAAGGATGTCGCTATCTTTAAGGCGATATTTACACCCTACTGGTGATTAAACCAATTTGCAAGAGGGTTACAGCAAATCCGCCTCTAGGATACAATAAGCCTCTTCTCCAAGACCGGAGAAATATGGGTTTCGGCCTGCAAAATTGAAAAACCGTACCCCGAACACGCTTTTACAGCGTACAACCCTAACTTCTGTGTTGTTACAATTTACCACCTGAAAACTATTTGTAATTTACTGCTTGAAAAACTATTTACAATTTAGCGCCTGAAAACTGTATTTTTCAAAAGAACGTCCAAAAATGAAAATGGAGAAGAAGAAGAAGATGGAGAAGAGATTGTTGGAAATTGTGAATTCGAATTGACCCAAAGATGGGTTTATATAGAATCACAAGAGATGCTTAAGGCCCTTTTCATGAAAAAGACATCTTCTTCCATGGTGTCTTTTCATCAATGGTTGTGTCTTTCCAACAATGGCATTCCTTCATTTCAAATTCAAAAGATGCTCCCTTTACCAAGAGGTATCACCATTCACACCAACAATCACCAAAGCTACAACCCTTCTTTTTCAATTTTCTTTTCTTCTTATTTTGAAAAAACTCAACAATCCCCCACTATTTTTCAAAATACAGAGATCAGGGTATGAAAGAAAAATATGTGCATAGGAGAAGGTGTCTTATGGACTTGAACCTTTATTTAGTGTAAACAAATCAAAGTTGAATCAGAATCCTTAGTGACTATGGTCTTGAACTAAGTATTCTATATGACACAACCGGACATATTACACACACATATATCTCAATTGTCATGTGTTCTAAAATTATACCACATTAACGGCCTTGTGCTCTGTCCTGGATTCATGAGTTCATGAGAGTAGCTAAAAAGTCTTGAACATCAGGAAGTGACCTCACTTCCAATACTCATATAGGTGAGTCCTTATGAATGCCCCAGTAACTATAGCACCCTTGAAAAAACTCATTAAGAGCAGCAGGTCATCCTCCTTTTTATCATTATAGGTACCCAGCACTATACATAAATTCAAGAATGAGACAGATAGAAAACGTATAGTGTTGCTTCAGCCACTTCCTATGAGGTACTTTGCCCCATTGAACCTATTAACTTAGGTTGGGTTTCCCTCATCCGGTGTCTGTGAAATTGGCTTAAGTCTCATTCCTCTTGATGTTGTATTGACAACATCCCTTGTCAGTCCCTTGGTGAACGAGTCCGCTAGATTCTGAATAGATCGTACATATTATATTGTTATAACACCGTCACCAAGTAGTTACCGCACAAAACTATGCCTTAGACTAATATGTCTGAATTTTCCATTATAAGTCTTGTTATATGCCTTTGATAGTGTCACTTCACTATCACAGTAGATAGAGACCGGTGGTAAAGGCCTTACCAATAATGGTATTTCTAATAAAAGATTTCTTAACCAGCCAAAGCTATGAGTTCAGATTCTATGGTAGAGTGAGATATGTAAGTTTACTTTTTGGATCCCTAAGAAATGACAGCTCCTCCAAGTGTAAAAATTCATCCATTAGTAGACTTAGATTCATTAGAATCAGTGACTCAACTTGCATCACTATACCCTTCAAGTACACTAGGGTAACCAGAAAAATGTAAACCATAGTTAATAGTTTTTCTCAAGTATCTGAGTACTCTAGAAACAACATTCTAATGATCTAAACTTGGATTACTTGTAAACCTACTCAATTTACCTACTGCAAAAGTAATATCAGGTCGAGTAGAAATCATGGCATACATAAGACCGCCAATCACCTTGAAATACTCTAACTAAAATACACTACGACCTTCATTTTTAATTAACTTGATATTAGAATCAAAAGAAGTAAAAAACTGGGTTCTTATCATAGTGATCAAACTTTTTGAGTATCTTTTCAATATAATGTAATTGAGATAGAGTTATACCATCATTGTTTCTTAATAGCTTGGTACTTAAAATCACATTAGCTTCACCCACATCTTTCATGTCAAAATTAGATGATAAGAATCTTTTAGTGTTATTTATAACTTCTAAACATGTACAAAAGATTAGTTTATCATCTACATAGAGACATATAATTACTTATTTATTATCAGAGAATTTTGAATATACACATTTATCAGATTCATTAATCTTAAAGTCATATAAGATGACTACTTTATCAAATTTTTTATGTCATTACTTAAGTGCTTATTTAAGTTCATATAGCAATTTGATCAATTTACACACTTTATTTTCCTATCTTGAAATTATAAAACCTTCTAGTTGCTCCATATAAACCTCTTCATTGAGGTCACCATTTAGAAAAATTGTCTTTACATCTATTTGATGAATTTCTAACTTATGAATGGATGCTAGATCAACTAAAACTTGGATAGTAGATATTCTTGCTACTGGAGCATAGGTATCAAAAAAATCAATACCTTCTTTTTGTGTAAATCCTCTAGCCAATAATCTGGCCTTAAACCTTTCTGTAGTTCCATCTGATCTTAATTTTCTTTTGAAAATCTATTTACAGCTTATTGGTTTTGATCCTAGAGGGCAGATCCACAAGTTTTTATGTTCCATTTTGCAATATATAGAATCTATCTCATCGTTTATAGTTTCCTTCTAAAAGGAAGCATCATGAGATTTAAGTGCATCATTTATTGTTACTGAATCATTTTCTATGTTACAAACTAACATGGTTTCCTTTGTTATGTTATCTTTATCTCATTCTATTAGCAGAAGGTAGAAATCGAGTCTAAAAGATGTACCTTTTGTGATTCACTTGATCCTTATAGGTTTTATGTCCTCTTTATCAAGATTGTTGATATCTTAACCAAGTATTTGAGAACTACTGCTTGTACTAGGATCTTGAGGTATTGTCTCTTTTCTAGTTATAGAAGAGAATGAGTTTTCATAAAATTTGACATCTCTAGATTCTATTATAGTGTTTATTGGGATCATATGATTAGACTCTACAAGTAGAAACCTATAAGCCTTACTATTTTGTTCATATCCTATAAAAATACATTCAAGAGATCTCAACCCTATCTTGGGCCTTTTAGGATCAGTATGCCTAACTAATGTTCTACAACCTCATACTATGAGATTTTAGGAATCTTATTCTTTCATAGTTCATATGGAGTCTTATAAGTCTTAGAGTGAGGTATCATATTAAAGATATGACAGACAGTCAATAGGGCTTCTCCCCAAAATCCTGAACTTAAACTTACATTATTGAGCAAAGAGTTTACCATGTCTATGAGAGACCTGTTTTTCCGTTCTGCTATCCCATTTTGTTGAGGTGAATAGGGAGCTATAATTTGGTGAATTATACCATGAGTTTTACAAAACTTCGAGAATTCTAAAGGTAGATATTCTCCTCCCCTGTCCGACCTTAGAATTTTAATCTTTCGGTTTAATTGGTTCTCAACTTCTGCCTTGTATATCTTGAATTTTTGTAGTGCCTCATCTTTATTCTTTAATAGATATACTAAGGTATAACGGGAGAAATCATCTATAAAGGTTATGAAGTATCTATTTCCCCCTCTTGTTATTATACCACTCATTTCACATATGTTACTATGAACTAGGCCTAGGAGTTGTGATTCTCGTTCCACTCTTGGAAACGGTTTTCTAGTTATTTTAGATTCTACATAAATACTACATTTGTCATTAGGTTTTGTATACTTAGGAATTAGATTAAGATTTGACATATTATCCATTCTACGATAACTAATATGTCCTAATCTAGCATGCCAAACATCATGTGAATCAATCATATAAACGAAAGAAGAATTTTCATTTATGAGGTTCAATTTGAACATTCTATTGGATATATAGTCATTCCCTGCATATACCCCATTTTTAGACATAATCAATTTATCGAATTCAAATAAGAGTTTAAATCCAAACTTAGTCAGTAAACTAGTTGATATAAGATTCCTCCTAATATCAGATACATGCAGCACATCGTTCAGAGTAAGGACTTCTTTGGAAGTTAAATTAAGACCTACTTTTCCTTTTCCTACAACCTTGCATGTGGAGACATTCTCCATATACAGTTCTTGATTATCTCCCATTATTTCATATAGGAATTGAACATGTTGTAATTTCTACAAACATGTCTGGTAGCGCCAGAATCTACCCACCATTCAACATCCTCATTCAACATATTAACTTAAGAGATGACAGCTGCCAGATTCATGTCTTTTGTCATATTGACTTGCCATTTCTTTTCTTTCATTTTCTTTTTTATTTTTGACAGTCTTTCTTAAAATGATCAAGGATTTTGCAAAAGAAACATGGACCCTTCTTGGATGTGTTCTTTTTGAACTCTTGGTTATTAGGTTTGAGCCTATCATCTTTCTTGAAATGTAGCTTCTCTAATTCTCGATTCACACTATTCTCGACTATATTAGCGTTACTTAGGGTCTCCTATCGTTCTTCATTTTTGTCATGGATCCTAGATTCTTCTTCTATTCGAAGAAATATTAGAAGGTCCTCCAAGGACATTTTTTTTTTCTGTTTCAATGATTTTCTAGTATCCTTCCATTTAGGTGGAAGTTTAGCAATAATGGTGAATACTTAGAAAGATTCATTGAGATTAGTGTCATCAGCAATAATCTATTGGATGATGACCTGTAACTTATGTACTTGATCAAAGATAGGTTTTTCATTCAACATTTTGAATTCTAAAAACTGACTTATAAGGAATTTTTTGTTGCCTTCGTCCTCTGATGTGTATTTGGTGAGCAACGTCTGCCACAAATCCTTAGCAATCTTCTTTTGATGGTAAACAGTGTATAACGAATCAGAAAAAAGCATTGAAGATATGACCTTTGCATAGGTAGTCGTTATGCTCTCAACTTTGTCTCTTTTGAATTTCTTCTAACGTATCATTGTCAAATGGTGGTGAAGGAAGATTTCGAGTGAGCACGTGATCCAACTTGAGTGATGTGAGGAAGAGATGGACCCTCCATTGCCATCAAAGAAGATTTGAGCCATCGAACGACGTAATTCGAACAAAGTCAGGATGACCCATAGAAGAGGCCATAATATTACCTTAAAATTGTTATTGTTGAGGCAGAAAATAGAAAATGAATCACTTAAAGACAGGCTTAAGTCGTGTTACGATGTCGCTATCTTTAAGGCGATATTCGCACCCTACTGGTGATTAAACCAATTTGCAAGAGGGTTACAACAAATCCGCCTCCAGGATACAATAAGCCTCTTCTCCAAGACCGAAGAAATGTGGGTTTCGGCCTGCAAAACTGAAAAACTCCACCCCGAACACACTTTTACAGTTACAACCCTAACTTCTATGTTGTTACAATTTACCTCCTGAAAACTGTTTGTAATTTACTGCCTAAAAACCTATTTGCAATTTAGTGCCTGAAAACTATATTTTTCAAAAGAACATCCAAAAATGAAAATGGATAAGAAGAAGAAGATGGAGAAGAGATTGTTGGAAATTGTGAATTCGGATTGACCCAAAGATGGGTTTAATAGAATCGCAAGAGATGCTTAAGGCCCTTTTCATGAAAGGACATCTTCTTCCATACTGTCTTTTAATCAATGGTGGTGTCTTTTCAACAATGGCATCCCTCCATTTCAAATTCAAAAGATGCTCCCTTTACCAAGAGGCATCACCATTCACACTAACAATCACCAAAGCCACAACCCTTCTTTTCCAATTTTCTATTCTCACTACAACAAACAGTACTTTTAGCGACGAAAATTTTCGTCGCTAAAAGCCAGATTTTCGCAGCTAAATACTTTTAGTGACGAAAATTTTTGTTGCCAAATTCGTCGCTAAAAGACTGAAGTACTTGGCATTTATCAGTGAAAAATTCAAATCGTCGCTAAATGCAAGCTTTTTAGCGACAAAAATTTTCGTCGCTAAAAAAAATTTCCAGGACCTTTAGCAGCGAAAATTTTCGCTGCCAAAAAAATTTCAGGACTTTTAACAGCGAAACTTTTCGCCGCCAAAAAAACTTGTAAAACTTTCAGCAGCGAATATTTTTGCCGCCAAAAAATTACAAGAATTTTAGCGGCGAAAAGTTTTGCCGCCAAAAAACTTCAAAGACTTTTTAGCAGCGAAAATTTTCACTGCCAAATAATTTCCAAAACTTTTAGCAGCGAAAATTTTCACCGCCAAATAATTTTCCAAAAATTTTTAACACCGAAAACTTTCGCTGCTCAACAATTTTCAAAACTTTTAGCAGCGAAAGTTTCCCCGCCAAAAAAACTTCTAACTTTTTAGCAGCGAATATTTTTGCCGCCAAAAACTTTCCAAGACTTTTTAGCCGCGAAAATTTTCGCCGCCAAATAATTTTCCAATAATTTTTACACCGAAAACTCTCGCTGCCAAAAAATTTTCAGGTCTTTTTTAGCAGCGAAAATTTTTGCCACAAAAAAACTTCTAAGACTTTTTAGCAGTGAAAATGTTGGCCGCAAAAAATTTTTAAAGACTCTTAGCAGCGAAAATGTTCGCTGCCAAAAAACTTCTAAGACTTTTTAGCAGCGAAAAGTTTCGCCGCCAAA
Source organism: Magnolia officinalis (assembly GCA_021015155.1). NCBI lineage: Eukaryota > Viridiplantae > Streptophyta > Magnoliopsida > Magnoliales > Magnoliaceae > Magnolia > Magnolia officinalis. Next base: position 17,316 of record JAJHSJ010002454.1, on the reverse strand, counting down.
AAATTTCCAAGACTTTTAGCAGCGAAAATTTTCGCCGCCAAATAATTTTCCAAGAATTTTTATAATCGAAAAGAAAATTTCCAAGACTTTTAGCAGCGGAAATTTTTGCCGCGAGAAAAATTTCCCAGATTTTCGCTGCTAAAAAATCCTTTCACTTGTAGCAATGAAAATTTTCGTTGCTAAAAGTCTTTTTTTTTTAATATACAGCTCAAAATCCCCCACAAAATTCCTGATATACACCTGTTAACAATATATTTCATCATATTCATCCTAATATACACCTGTTATATAATATATTTCATCATATTCACATTCACATCTAGCTAAACCCAAACCCAAACATAAACTACATTCATTCAAACACAAACAATCTTATCCGCATCACATTCATTCACGTATTAATACATATAAACTTAACATAATAAACAAATATACAAAAAAATCACAAAGATGAAGGCAGAGGTGGTGAAGCATCGGTGGGTAAGCGTGCAGCGAAAGCCTCTAACATCTGCATCATCCGTCGCTCATGGTCCGCCGTATCTCCTCCATCCTCCTCTCCTGCTCCTCCCTCTGTCTCGCCAAATGATCCTCCATCATCCTCTCCTGCTCCTCCCTCTACCTCGCCAGATGATCCTACATCTTCCTCTCTTGCTCCTCCCTCTGCCTCGCCAGATGATCCTCCATCTTCCTCTCCTGCTCCTCCCTCTGCCTCGCCAGTTCCTCCATCATCTTCCTCTCCTGCTCCTCCCTCTGCTTGTCCAACTGATCTTTGATGTCATCAACGACGACCCGTAACTGCTGAACCTCTCTTTCTCTGTGGTATCAGCTTGACGTACTGCGCTCTCGCCAACGATGATGGATCGGCTGGAGGCAGCTCTAGCGGGTGCCATGAGCTTGGCACCATGGCCAAACCTACGCAGATATCCAGAACGGGTATCAAGCACCTGACTCAGGATCTCTGGCTCACTCCGCTGAGTACCATTGGGAGTGGGCTGACTGCGTAAGGTGTTCATCTCCTCTTGTAATGAAAACATATGAATTTTCATAATAAATGACATTATTATAATTTAATGCAATTAAATTTTACAATGTAAGGATTTTTACCCAAATCTCGCTGGCTCTGGGATGTACCCAAAATCCCGTCGTCTGCCGACAGTGAGTCCCTTTGTAGAAGTCTACTGGTCCGGGCTCCTGGCCAGTAACGGAATCTCGCTGCGCAATCGAAAGGACAATAGAGTTAATATAAATGCATTGAAAGAATATATAAACGTAATAATTACCAGTACTTTCTTACCATGTCGTGACGAAGTCGTATGAATGACTTTGAACCAGCTACATGGTTCACTTCTAACTTTCCTCTGTTGTCAGAATTTATTTTTGCTCCTTTTCTGAACACATTATTCATAATACATTGTTATTAATTGTGAAATTAATTATTATGCTAAGCTATCGTAAATATGTAAATATTACCTGAAAAGAATCAGACGAAAACCTATCATAGAGTATCCGCCAGTCCCCATCGGTCACGTGCAGCGGTGCGGACTGTACGGCCTCCTCGTGGCTCACGCACCGCTTGTACTACCGGTGTAACCTAGTACGGTAATCCTTGAACCGCTCCTTCATCATGTCGTCGACGGCATGGGAGATGTACGAAACACTCAAATCAAAGTGAAATTTATCCTGCAGTTTTGTAAATAATATATTAAAACAATAAACTTATTAAGAAAATAATTTAACCGTAAATGAACATTTATAAAATAAATTTTAATTGACTAAAATGTACCTGAAGGCGCTGATGGATGAGCTGCCGAACATCATCTGTCACATCTCTCCAACGGGGGGTGGTTATTTAAGCCAACAAAGGATACCCAAAAGAACGATTTAGGTTATTTAAGCATGGGTAAGATTTTAGGAGATATGAGAGGTTTTGAACTTGATAGGAAAACCATTGTAATAATCTCTATCCTTCCAGTAATCCAAAATGACTTATCTATTTCAGGAAGTAGATCGTGAGCCTCTCCTGTATGCCAGTATTGTGTAGATATAGACCATTTAAAGTTTGAATGTTTAATGTTTAAATGGCCACGATCCACCTCAGTCCAAAATCAAATAGGTAAATATATCATGACTGAGAAATTGGCATAACAATGGAAAAGTCTGGAAAAGAAGAATAAATTTCTAACCCCTCAAAAAATAAACAATCATATTAGGGAGTTGTTAAAACAAGGTAGTCATATTCAATGAAAAAAATAAGAAAGTGATCAGTTGGGACAACAATAACCAAGGTAGGAACAACATAGAAAAATATCATACCGAACATAAATATCCAACTAAGAATTTACCTAAGAGAGATGCATCTATGAAAATTATTCCCCCTCCCAAAGGCAATTAGGGTCCTAGGAAATTCATACCTGTGGACGGTGGAGGATGGATTACCCAAGAGGACGAGAGATCAACTCTCTTCTTTCCACTGGTTGCCTCGCTCGAAAGCTTTCATTAAGGGGGTAAATGGAATAATATTTAACCAGAGTCGCCACGAACCAATTATTATAATTCTACAGTTGAATAAACCTCTTAGAAACGCTTAGAACCAAGAACTCGAGGATCCTTAATTAACCTTTAGATGACTCGTGAGTTTACGTTCCAGAGATTCCAAGGGACCGCCGTCACAGAGAGAGCAGGTGTTAAGAACCTACTTTGCCCGTACGGATGTATGGTATTTACTTTATAAGATTTGACTAATTTCTGAATAATAAGGTTAGTTCTCGCGTACGAAAATATAATGCGATGCAATAGAAATGATGATCGACCGATCCGAATTTCTTATATGCAAGATTCAACTATATCGGTAAATCACAAAGCTTACATTCAAAACGTTCAAGTGCAGGGTGTAAAGTATATATGTATGAGATGTTTAATGTTGTATTGATGCTTATGATAAAATGACGGGTAAGTGGATAAGGTTTTTTGTGGATTTGCTACAATTATATTGGCAGGTCTTAAAGCATACACTCGCCAGTTAGATATGAGGAAATGATATAATGCAATGTATATGCTAAAACGACGGTTAACTCGCTAAGGTTTCTGATGAGTAAGATCTGATTATATTGGCAAGCCTCATAGTATACGCTCGCCAATCAGATACGCGAAAATGATGAAAATGCAATGTGATGCTGATGTATAAGAGAACCATGAGGGTTGAGAAAAGAATGAGTGTTGCATGATGCTAATGTGCTGATTTGAGAAATTGATAGAGGCTTGAATGGTTGGATGATTGATAGTGTTACAAGAGTAGATTGAGTGGCTCAAATTTGAACTTAGATGGTTCAGGAGGCTTGGATTCTGGCTAGGCTACGATATACCAAGGCTGAGCTCTCTCTCACTCTCTTTAATGGAGGGATGGCTAGATGGATAGGGCTAAGGGACCTCTGGGTGAGAAGGGATGCTCTCTAATGCTTTTAGGATGGGAGCGTTCTAAAATGGGAAGGAAAGGGGGCTATTTATAGTCTCCCAACTCGATTTTCTGGTAATTTTTGGTGATCATAGGGGCAAGAAGTGGTTGAAGGGCTGAAATTGGAGATTGCCATATGTCATCATCTCATGAGTTGGAGAAGTTGTAAAAGGGTGATTTTGGGTAAGGAGGTGGGCATCGGAGTAAACACACCTCCACCGCACACTTAAGGTTCGAAAAAGGAGAATTCTACATGCTTAAGGGACATTGCCCCAAACAGGAAGAGTGTCACATGGCCGACGACAACTTGGCTACTGCCGGTTCCCACTTGGACTCCCTATTTCGGCAGGCAACATCTTTTAAATGTGTGGATGATCTACAGTGAACATTACTGCTTTGAAGTTTCGACCATTTCTTCTATTAAGCTTGCTTTTAGTCTTAAATTCGGCCTTGGTTTTGGGCTTGACTAGGTGAGTTGACTAGGTTGTGGGGTTGGGTAGGCTGACTGAGTGAGTTGACTCAGCAAGTTGATTGGGTGAGTTAACTCACCAAGTTAACTCAAGGCTCTAGGGTTTCAGGTTCCTAAGGTTCATGGTTAGGTTAACTAGGTTGATTGGGTTGAATGTGCTCAATTTAGGGTTTAGGATTAAGGTTCCTAGGATTTAGGCTTCTAAGGTTATGGTTTAGGATTGGCGTTTGATTGTCAATCCATTAGTTCAAACTCAATTAGCTTATCGGCCTAGGGTGGGGTATCTACAACACTCATGTGGGTTGTGAAAATGGATAAGTGATATGTAGTGATTTACATGCTCTTAATTATAGGTAAATATGAGGAATTTTGCTTCATTTTCTATAATATATAGGTAAATATGGTTAATTCTTCCTCATTTTCTGTGATTTATAGGTAAACATGAAGATTTTAGCCTCATTTTCATTTTGGTAGCTTAACTTGAAGTTGCTTCATTAGGTATCTTATGTTTTTGCTAAATTATAATTGATCATGTTGCTTAATAGGTATATCTTTTAAATGACCATAATATGCATGCTCCATGTTTTTAATGTTTATATAATCTAGCTCTTACATTTCTTAGTCGGTATATGCTTATAGGAAAATTGATGACTTATATAGCTTTTCAAAATTTTGTACTTATAACTATATCCATAAAATTGTCTCTTTGTCATTTACTAGTAAAAATGGGGGAAAAGATCATGTTCCATTAAAACAAGTTAAATTCTATTTTACAGATTATATTTGTTATGGGAAATATAACCTGTAAAATTTTTATATCATTGTTTACTGTTGAGGGTCAAATATTGCATATCAGACCCCAATTACTGTATAGATTTACGAACATGATACTGTTTAACGCCCTATTTTAAACGTGTTTGTGTTGTAGGGTGAGTTTACGAGCTAAGATTGAAATAGGCGGCTAAAAGCATGGATTTAATGCTCATGAGTCACCAAGATAAGGGATGGACTCCAGGGGACCAAGAATGATGAATTTACCCATCAGAGATTCGAGGAAATCAAACCGTTCACGTTAAAGAGACTCGAAAATCATCCAAAATCCAGATCATAGGTTTCCCACCATCCATTCGGCTCGAAACTTCATACATGCTCTGAGGGCCATAAATTAACCGTACATATAAAATTTCAACCATTGGATCACTGTAGAAGTGACCCAAAGGACAGATCAGCCTGTAAACCATCGATTTTGGGCCTATATGACATGTAGATATAACTCAATTCTGGACTCAACGCCTCAATTGATATGGAAGAATGGATGGACGGTACGGATTTTGTACCTACATTATGATGGGCCCCACATGTGCAATGCATGTGCATAGTGTAAACGTGCACCGGCCGTGCACCCATGCAATCATAGTCGGTCAGCAGGCGCTGACCGACAAAAACTCAAAAATTTCTAAAACGGGCAGTGTCTTTACGCTGCCCGTCCGATTTTCAGTAGTGGGGCCCACCCATTACATATTTCAGCAATCCGTACCGTCCATATTATCCACAGTAGGGCCACGTACCACGCCTAGGTGATGGTATTTCAAATGGAAGTAGAGATCAAATCCAAACCATCCAAACATAAGACTGACGGTAGAACAGAAAACTAAGGTGGACCGCATCAAAAGCAAACCAAAATCAGTCCTTCCCAACCGAAATTTCAAGGGGAACTCAATGGTCGGTGTAGATTTCTCAAATGAGTGAGGGAATGGGCCCCACCAGCGTTACTACGGAAGATTTCCGCGGTCCCTGTTCTGCGACCGAACCCAACCCAATTTTTTGGGCTGTGGTGTGGTCTCGGTGGTGATCGGATGCGAGATCTGATCCGTCCATAGTGTTGGCCACTCGAAAACGCCCTAAGGGACGTTGTTCCTTTACATCGAATCACCTGAAAGAGCAACATTAAGAGGCTCCGATCTTGCCCTACATGCTATCTTCCTGCGTACGAGTCGGCTGTGTAAAACAGCTGTGGAGTTAGTTTCTAAAAAGGATTTTTTTTTTTTTTTTTTTTTTTACCGACTCCAGCCGACCGTGCCAGATATAAAAGAAGAAAAAGAGGAAGAGGAAAGGGACTTGAAGAGGCAGCCGTGGAGGCTTGGAATCTCACGAGAGAGAGAGAGTAGTTTTTAAAATTTTTTTTTCATTTGTTTTATTTGCAGTTTTTTTGTTTTTGTTTTCTAATGTGTTTGGAGAGTTCCAGCCCATTCATGTTGGGCTGAGCCTCTTGGCTAGGGCCAAGAGGTGAAGCTTGTAGTGTGATAGGGACCAATTCTACGGTTTTGATTCATGTTAGTTGAACTGATTTTGATTTAATTTGATTTTAAGGAATGCCTCTAGTTCTTAATGATTTGTTGTGACTAAAATTACAATAGATCTGCGACGGCTTGGAGTATTCTCCCTCCATAATTTGATTGTGAAATCAGGAAACCCTGTTATTCACCATTGCCCCTTAGACATGGTGGGATGATGGAATCCTTCCTAACCTTCATACATCGTCTGATTGATTGTGGATTGATTTGAGTTCTGTTGTTTACCTTGTCTCATGGGCATGGATTTGTGATGGAATCGACTTAATTCTCATATCTTTCATCTCTTTGAAAACTAGATCAATGGAAGTTCAGATCGTGCTTTAGTGATATATTTTCCAACTGGATGAAGATGGGACTCGAAGTCCAGTTGATTTCATGAATCAAGCGTAGATCTCCCTGATCTCTACAAGTGGATCCTTGATACCCTAGTTTCCTATCTTTAAATTTCACCAATTTTAGTTTTCTATTTCACCATATTTTCCTCATATTCATTCAATTTAGATCACATCTTCTTCTAGTTCTAGTTCTGGTTACTTTCAGAGAACGTACAGGTATCAGTCCCTTGGGATTCGACCTCGGTCTTACCGAGTTTATTACTACATCACAACCCTACACTTGGGGAGTGAACAAGTTTTTGGCGCCGTTGCCGGGGATTGACGGCTACGTTTTTTGAAATTAACTGTTTTAGGATTAGTTTAAGATTAGGACTTTTTTTATTTTTAGGTTTTATTTTTAGAATTTTCTAATTCCAGGTTTTCCTCTAATTTTTAGAAATTTTCTTTCAAGTAACTTTCTATTTTTATATAGTTTTTCCCTTTTTAGAAACTAACCCAACTTTCCCGTTTTGTAGGATTTTGAGATAGGCTTCTAATTTTGTAATTCCTTTCTTAATTTCTTCCTTTCTATTTTTCTAGATTAGGATTTGTCTTCCTTTTTAGCAAGTTTCTAATTCTCACTCTTTTAGAATCTAACTGTCTTTCCTATTTAATTTTTAGAAATTTTCTATTTATAGACCTTCTGTTTAGATACTAACTTTCCTGTTTTGTAGGCTTTATAGAAATTTCTAATTCGGTAAGCACTTTCTAATTTCTACTTTCTATTTTAGGGTTAGGATTTCTAATTTAGAATTTTCTAGCTTTAGGCTTAGAACTTTCCTAATTATTTTTTAGAATTATTTATTTATTTTATTTATTTTTAGAAATTCCTCTTTTGTTTTTAGAAACTAGGTTAGTTATTTTCCTTTTTAGAGACTCTTTCTAATTTTAGAAACTAACTCATCTTTCTTTTATTTTATTTTATGTTTAGAAATTTTCTTTTTAGGAATTAGTTTATTTTTAGAAATTTTTTTTTCCTTTTTAGAAACTAACTTTGAATTTCCATCTTAGAATTTTCTAACTTTAGAATTTCTATTTTTAGGAACTAATCCCTTTTGGTTTCTTTTGTAGAATCTTAACATAGGAACTTCTCAATTGGTATCTTCCTTCTAACTTCCCTCCTCTTATTTCCATACTGCTGTAGGATCTTTTTTTTTTTTTTTTTTCTTAAGATTAGATTCAGATTGAGGGTTTCACCATGTATATGCACGAGTGGGAACGTCAATATGCTGAGATAGCTTTTGAGCATGCGAAACAATGCGAAGGGATGTATGATGATATGATAACATCAACCTATGTCTCAGATTTTTCCTAAACCAATCATCGAGAACCGACCTGAGCATAACACTCCATTGGTTAAAAAGTCCTTACGTGATTATATACGGGAGAACAATTCCACCCCACGAACAGTACGTGAGTGTTGGGGTTATCATAACTATGGGAGTGAGAATCATTATCACCCATCTGAGAAAAAGAAAACAATGCGTGATTATATTATGAGTGATAATAAGTATTACCAACCATCAGATTCTCTCACCTATGATCCGTATGACTATAACCAGTGGAAATATCAATGTCGGGAAGCTGAACCAGCTATATATCATAGTGATAATTCTCTTGGGTCCTCTACTTTTGAAACCCAATCAGAAACAATCCAAGAGGATTCACTTCAGAAGCTCATGAAAGCACAAGAGCAATTCAATCAACTTGTCATACAATCATGCGAATTGCTCAAATCCTCAATTCCAATCATTCAGTCACATCTTATGGAGAAGAAAGAGGCTAGGTTATCCCAGTCTCATCCTAATCTAGAAGCACAATGTGAAGAAAATTATCATAATTCGCTTGTGGCAGAAACTGAAATTACGAATGAGGAATTGGATTCCATTAATGAGCAGATGGTTCAATTTTCCGATGAGTCGATCTCGATGACTGTCCAAAGGAATGATCAAGAGACGTGGGTGTCTTTCAAATATAATGATAGTGACAACTTCACTCACATGACACACATGATTACACTGATGAGGTAGAGGTTAGTTTATTCGAACCTCAACCCAATCTAGGAACAGAATGTGAGGAATGTGATCCCATCCTAAGTTCACATTGCACGGAACTGGATAATGATGAGTATTGGGATTCAATCTCAAGTGTGGCCCCTGCCAATGATCAAGAGGTTCAGGAAGTTGCCAACCATAATGATGTACTCCACCTGTCTGAAATGACTGATTTGAATGTGGAGAATGAACCACTTTCACCAAATCCTTCCAACCCTTGTGATACATGTTTGGACCACTGCCCTGAATTAAATGATGATATGATTCGGGCGATGGACGATTTGCTTGATATAACTCTGGAATTTGAAACTACCCAATTAAGGCTACAATCTGAGCTACACACTTTAGACGATTCAATGCTTCCACTGAAAAGCTTCAATAACCAGAATCTTCACATCAATTCTTCACCTATTAATTGTCCATCTGTCTGTGAAGGGCAAGAGCAAGCGAGCATGCGTCCATCTACTTCAAAGACGATGGAATCCTTGGCTCATCATCACAGATTTCGATACAGGAGACGAGTCACTCCCAGCTGACTTTCCCACATCTTTGAACTCATGCTTGGCACACCTTGTGGATCCCAACGACCTCATGATACAAGAAAAGGTGGATTCCTTACATGACACCACCTCGGTGGTTGTCACGGACCAAGCGCACCCTCATTCTGAAGCCCCTCCTTCCCCAGACCCTGAATGTTTACCACTAAAGGAAGATGAGCTGAAAATTAAACCGAAGCCTAGAACTTCGAAATGCATTGAGACTACATTACTTCTCAAAAAAATTTCTGAATTTTATCTACCTGTAGTCTTTGATTCACCATGGGATACTAACGTTGAGACTTTTTCTGACACAGGTGAATCATATATACTTTGGATACCTTAAGCGGATCAACGACAAATTTTTGCTAAGGTACATAAGTCTCTTTGGCCATTTATGCTCCAGGGCATCAAAGCCTATTGCAAAAAGGGCTTTTGGATGATCCTGTTGAGGAACTTACTGAGAAACTTATCAAGATATTGCCGGAAGAGGAACCTTGCGGCATGATCGAGTAGTTTTTCCTTTTTCATAGGACTAGGGTAGTTTGTTTATGTTGTTTTAGGAAGACGGTAAACTTAGCGCTCCTGGGAGGCAACCCAGCTTTTCATTTTCATTTTCTTAGTCAGTTAATTTAATGTTTGTGGGTAACATTGTTGCAAACCCTCACGAGACTACAACTCGTCCACTAGGGGCAACCTAGGGCTTTAAAGGCTTGTTGCATACGCTAAATGCAATCGAAAGCACCTGCGAAAGTGGTATAGGTAGGATTTTGTTTGTGTTATTTTTGTTAGTTTCACTCTTGTACTGACCTGCTTTCTCCCAGCATCTCTTGAAAAATCTCTCTCGATTCGTTATCCAGGTACTATCTTCCCATCACTTTTCTTTACTGTCGTTGTCCCATGTGCATTACATGTTTATATCTTTTACATTGAGGACAATGTAGATTTTAGGTTGGGGGTGGGAGATTAGGTAACCTAATCAGTGTTTCTTAGTCTTGAGCAAAAATTGTGAAAATTTTTAAAATTTTTTTTCTGGACTTTCTTGTAATTCGAAGTGATTTTGACGGTCATGTAGACTTAGAATTTCAAGATTACGTGATGTTGGTAATTTATGACTCTTGGATTCAGTTATCGGTTAGATTTCACAGTTAAATTGAATTGTTAACATGGTTAGAGGTTTTAAACATTGATTGAGTCATGATTCACATGCCACATCTCGCTTACACATTGAGGTTTCAGTTAATATTAAAGGAATTAACTGGTGATCACTAAGCATAAAAGGAACCAACCTGAGAAATTGAAGGGATTAGGCGAATGGTCTTCAGCATAGGTCTGCTCCCTATAGGTGTCGATTTAATTCCCCATGGATGATATGTAAATAAAAAAATATAAAAATAAAAATAAATAAAAAAATAAAATAAAAAAGTTGGGTACATCTTCACCATAGGTTTGCTCCCTATAGGTGAGGATGTGATTCCCCTTCTTGGCGTTACTTCTAATGAAAAAAAAAAAATCAAAAGCTAAAGAATGAAAGGATGATCTGTGAGGAAAGTTTTAAGTAAGGTTTGGTTGTCCTGAATTCTCTTGTTGGTTAACCAATGATCAAGAAATGACGATTGAATCTTAATTATGTGATAAGCCGAGTTACACCATACACCCATGGAACTCGATGTTTTGAATTTTTCTAATTGATAGATTAATACTTTGAACTTGATTATGAAGTTTACCATGTGCTTGAGTCTAAGAGGAATAATGCCCAACATTTATGAATCTTAGATTTTCGTATCGATTGTTTTTCAAATTCACTCGGTTCATAGAAGTTGCCCTGTAATTCTCAACTTATTTTTCGCATATTTGCTCGGGACTAGCAAAATGCTGGTTGGGGGTTGTGTTGAGGGTCAAATATTGCATATCAGACCCCAATTACTGTCTAGATTTACGAACATGACACTGTTTAACGCCCTATTTTAAACGTGTTTGTGCTGCAGGGTGAGTTTACGATCTAAGATTGAAATAGGCGGCTAAAAGCATGGATTTAATGCTCATGAGTCACCAAGATAAGGGATGGACTCCAAGGGACCAAGAATGATGAATTTACCCATCAGAGATTCGAGGAAATCAAACCGTTCACGTTAAAGAGACTCGAAAATCATCCAAAATTCAAGATCATAGGTTTCCCACCATCCATTCGGCTCGAAACTTCATACATGGTCTGAGGGCCATAAATTAACCATACATATAATATTTCAACCATTGGATCACTGTAGAAGTGGCATAAAGGACAGATCAGCCTGTAAACCGTCGATTTTGGGCCTATATGACATGTAGATATGACTCAATTCTGGACTCAACGCCTCAATTGATATGGAAGAATGGATGAACGGTACGGATTTTGTACCTACATTATGATGGGCCCCACATGTGCAATGCATGTGCACAGTGTAAACGTGCACCGGCCGTGCACCCATGCAACATAGTCGGTCAGCAGGCACTGACCGACAAAAAACTCAAGAAATTTCTAAAACGGGCAGCGTCTTTACGCTGCCCGTCCGATTTTCAGTAGTGGGGCCCACCCATTACATATTTCAGCAATCCGTACCATCCATATTATCCACAGTAGGGCCACGTACCACGCCTAGGTGACGGTATTTCAAATGGAAGTAGAGATCAAATCCAAATCGTCCAAACATAGGACTGACGGTAGAACAGAAAACTAAGGTGGACCGCATCAAAAGCAAACCAAAATCAGTCCTTCCCAACCGAAATTTCAAGGGTAACTCAATGGTCGGTGTAGATTTCTCAAATGAGTGAGGGAATGGGCCCCACCAGCGTTACTGCGGAAGATTTTCGTGGTCCCTGTTCTGCGACCGAACCCAACCCGATTTTTCGGGCTGTGGTGTGGTCTCGGTGGTGATCGGATGCGAGATCTGATCCGTCCATAGTGTTGGCCACTCGAAAACGCCCTAAGGGACGTTGTTCCTTTACATCGAATCATCTGAAAGAGCAACATTAGGAGGCTCCGATCTTGCCCTACATGCTATCTTCCTGCGTACGAGTCGGCTGCATAAAACAGCTGTGGAGTTAGTTTCTAAAAAGGATTTTTTTTTCCGACTCCAGCCGACCGTGACAGATATAAAAGAAGAAAAAGAGAAAGAGGAAAGGGACTTGAAGAGACAGCCATGGAGGCTTGGAATCTCACGAGAGAGAGAGAGTAGTTTTAAATTTTTTTTTATTATTTATTTTATTTGCAGTTTTTTTTTTTTTGTTTTCTCATGTGTTTGGAGAGTTCCAGCCCATTCATGTTGGGCTGAGCCTCTTGGCTAGGGCCAAGAGGTGAAGCTTGTAGTGTGATAGGGACCGATTTTACGGTTTTGATTCATGTTAGTTGAACTGATTTTGATTTAATTTGATTTTAAGGAATGCCTCTAGTTCTTAATGATTTGTTGTGACTAAAATTACAATAGATCTGCGACGGCTTGGAGTATTCTCTCTCCATAATTTGATTGTGAAATCAGGAAACCCTGTTGTTCACCATTGCCCCTTGGACATGGTTGGATGATGGAATCCTTCCTAACCTTCATACATCGTCTGATTGATTGTGGATTGATTTGAGTTCTGTTGTTTACCTTGTCTCATGGGCATGGATTTGTGATGGAATCGACTCTAATTCTCATATCTTTCATCTCTTTGAAAACTAGATCAATGGAAGTTCAGATCGTGCTTTAAGATATATCTTCCAACTGGATGAAGATTGAGATCTCAAAGTCCAGTTGATTTCATGAATCAAGTGTAGATCTCCCTGATCTCTACAAGTGGATCCTTGACACCCTAGTTTCCTATCTTTAAATTTCACCAATTTTAGTTTTCTATTTCACCATATTTTCCTCATATTCATTCAATTTAGATCACATCTTCTTCTAGTTCTAGTTCTGGTTACTTTCAGAGAACGTACAGGTATCAGTCCCTTGGGATTCGACCTCGGTCTTACCAAGTTTATTACTACATCACAACCCTACACTTGGGGAGTGAACATTTACATGTTAAGTCCTATATTTTTATTTATATATCATTGTAATTTGACACTTAATATTTTTGAGTTGTTTTGGTTTGCCATTAGTGTGGATTTATGTTAGTTTTTGTCACATAATTGACAAAGGGGGAGATTATAAGTGCACTTGCTTGTCAATCACATGTGTCAGTTGTCATTAAATTTATTGAACCCTTAGAAGTTAAAGACCGAATACACATAAAGACTTGGAGTATCAAAGATTGAAGAAACATGTAAATTAACGTGCCTTGATAATTCCAGCCTTATATCCATTTAGGTATAAAATAATTTTACCATCTAGATGAACCATTCCCAAATAGGTAACCCTTTACTTTATTATCTCATAGCCTTAAGATCTTAATTTGATCATAATTAAATAGACTTTAGAGGTGCAAATCTACTATAAACACAGTTTAAAATAACATTTTTCGAGCAGATCTCGATTATATCGACAGTCCGTTGATAGGACTTGACAGTAGCGAAGACCCAGCTCAATTCGATCGAGGAAGTAGTCCAATAACCAAATTGCACATTTGTAGATTTTCTTTATTGGATCGAAGGCTAGTTCAATCCTATCAAAGGACCTTGACGCTCGATCATATCGATAATGCGATTGAATTAAACATTTTATAACGTTGGAGGCATTTTCTCTTTAAAAAATGGCATTTAGATTTTGGGCAAATTGATATATATATATATATATAATATTATATATATATATATATATATATATATATATATATATATCATATATAATATATATATATATAATATATATTTGTAAATAGAGACTAGGTGATTCCCCACTCTTAATATCTCTTTTAAACTTTATACCGAAGAGTTTTATGTCAATCTTCATATGATTAAGCAATTTAATGAGTATTTCAAACTCCATTATGAAGATGTGGATGAACTCCCCCATTTTCTAGAAATTAGACACAAACTTATAGGTAAATCTGTATATGAACATTCTCTATAATACACATTTATGTGAATCTCTACTAGGAGTCAACTAACATCATTAGTTGTAGCAGATTCAACCCAACTCCCACTACATTTAGACTTCATAGGTAAACTTATTTTTAAGTAAGATTGTCATTTTTAAAGTGCACACACTCTTTCCCTATGTATGATTAAGTATAGAGTTTGTGCCCAAAACTCACGTAGGGCCTTGTGTAGAACTATATTGCCACCGGATATAGGTGTATATAGGTCATCGACACCGGTGTAAACGTATAAGTTATTGTGTAAGACTGCTTTCGGTGGGAGTATATGCAGGTCCTTAGATTAGGACTATAGTTGTTGTTGATTAGCCGATAGAAAACCAAGTCTCCGTAGGAGCCACCAACATAGGTGAAAATATGTTCCACCGACATAGGTGTGTACGTATTCCACCTCACAGGTGCATACATGTTTTACCAACAAGGGTGCATACGTGTAGGTTCTTGTATAGGACCAAAGGTTTATGGTGAACCTATTAAAAACTATTGTAAATGTTAAAGGTAAACTTATTGCCTATAAGATAGTGAAATCTCATACACTCGAGGTGAGTGCGTCTATCGAGAGTGAAGTAGGCAATTAGCTAAACTACTATATATCCTTGTGTTTGCAATTGTAATTTGTGAATGCTTGAATGGATTACATGCCAGGCATTTAATTGATTGCACATCCACACACAAGATATCTATCTTGCAAATGGACTAATGGCTCAACTTATTGTATCATTTGTAATCTATGCAATTGGTCTCACTTGGCTTGGAAGTCTAAGTGTTCATTGTTTTTAATTGGTATAATTTAAGTTTCCATATTCACCCTCCCCCCTCCCCTATAAGACTTAACTGTAATTCTAAGCTAAGTAAGCTTTCACATAGCATAGTGTTGTATTAGATAACCAACGCAATTTTCGTATAGTATATGAAATCTTAAATAGAACATTGAATCACTATATGAGACTATTAAGGGCTGATAAAAAAATAATAATAATAATCTAGAAAAAACGGTCCGCACATTTAATCACACTTAAGGTTAGAATTCTCGGGGAAAACATCTATTCCTCAAATAAATTCAAAGAATTTTCAGAAAGAATAAGGATTCTATGATTAGGTTGCTAAATCGAAAGGTTAGATGCAATTCTTACCTACGATTGCAAGAGGAGGTAGATTCGGCGAGGGATTAGTAGCACTATAGTTTAATTGAAGGGATTCCAACAAGAACTAACACCAAGACCTCTCTCTCTCTCTCTCTCTCTCTCTCTCTCTCTCTCTCTCTCTCTCTCTCTCTCTCTCTCTCTCTCTCTCTCTCCAGCTACTGCAAATTCATATGAAGGGGAGGGGTAACCTAAATGATGGTATTTGTAATTCAAGATGTCTTTTTTTTTTCTTTTCTTTTTTTTTTTGTCATAAAAACTAGGTAATTGGTATTATAACCCTATGGTAGGTTAATTCTAGCTTTTGGTATCTATGGAGTATATGGGATAATCTATACCATATAATAATTGTCCATATTGGTGTTCTACGTAAGACTAATCGTTTCGCAATTCATAACTGACGATTGACAAATATTATTAAGACATAGTTTGACAGTTTTTGATTATCGATCACGATCGTGGCTATAGGGATAGTTGTAGGATCTTAATTAGGGTTGGCGCCCTCAATTTGATCGTGAACTAACGGTCTGAATGCCACACTTCGGTAAAGTTCAAATGTAAACAATTAACTTAACTTTCTACTAATTTTCAGGAAAACTACACTTCTCATGCGCTCACTTGTAGGCTTAAATTAAGTGATTAGGTGTGCAATCTCATTTGTTTGTTCCACATAAACGTCAAGTCCACAAAGACGAATATATTTCTATATATAGTTTCGAGCTCAGTGGCCCACTAACGATTAGTATAGAACTTAAGTGTTAATTTAAATATTTTTGGAATTAACTGGGTAGTAAGATTTCTTATGTACCATAAGTAAGGTTTGGATTATCCAAATTTATAATATGACATTTTCATAATTAGCAGAAATGATGATTCAGTCTTAATTACCTTAAATCATTGATTTGATAATTCGGTCATTTAGTTTAGGTAGGTAGGATAATTGAGATCTAATCCATCAGTTATTTTGGATTTAGGTAGATCTTCGTTAAGTTACAGTTAGCTTGATTAATCAGCGGTGGTTCGTCTAGATTTGAACAATGAATGTACAAATCACACAGACAAAAGTTACATGGAAAAATAAACATTTAGAAAGTCCAACGGTCTAAATTCAATGTGCATGTGTGGCTGGCTCATTGAGTGTATCTGCGACGCATGTGCTGTTGGCTAGATCTCTAATACATGTTCTGCCCTCTTACACGAGGTGGCCTTGTTGAATCAGGGCACGTTATTTCTTTTGATGGTGTTTCTCCATTTAGGTAGATTAGACCGAGAGCTTTTACGGTATGTTAAGATCTATTGGTCTACGATGATTCAATGATCCGTACCGTTGAAATGGTCGCCACACGATAGATGGCCCATGCACCAAAATCGCAGATACTGCAAGAAGATATTTGCCAGTCTAAGGGAAAACGTGTGACACGCGTGTCAAAAGACGTTCATATATGCTGATTTAGAAAGTTTATGCAAGATCCAAGCCATTGGGAAAGTAGGCCCCACCATGCATGCTTCTTGGCCCAAAATCATCATTTTGACCTGATGATAGTTACGTTTGCATGGAAAGAACAATGCTAATGAGTCATTCCTTGCGTCCAGTGGAGATGTATTTCGAAATTGCGTCCAGCAGAGACTGGAAATTGTTAGGTAATCTTTATAGTGTCATGACGTGCCTTTATTTACAACGGTAATTTTTTAGTGAACTATGAAAATAGCTATTCAGCATGAGGGGAATACCTTTTTACTTATCTATTTAGTCATGAGGTGCCTTTGTTTACAAATGGGACTTTTATTTACAACGGCATCTTTTAGTGAATTATGAAAACAGTCCTTGGGCATGACTGAGTGGAGGACCCTTTTGGAAAAGGTTCTATGAGGTTCCTTTCTTTT